>VOMN01092626.1:0-11952 GCA_014899125.1 Orchestia grillus
CATATGAGTGAAGTGAGACTCATCGAAGCTCGTTTTTCTATTCATCAGAGAAAAGAGACTTAAAGAAACAAAGGTTTGCTCAAAGCGAAATGATTCTGCAAACTTTAGCAAAAAATACGACATTTGATCAGCAAAAAAAATTGTTTGTGTTGGGAATATTAACTTTTAGTAAAATGACAGGGCATGTAATGTCGCCATTATTGTTAGCACCATTAATATTGATGATGATTTTGTTTTATATGTGCTGACGACCGAGCAGCTGTAGGAACTGACATAATGGGAGAATTTCTGGTCGCCGTGAAGTAATCCAGTGCCATGTATTTCATTGCTAAACTCTGTGTTCGATACTGTGTGTTCAAGATATCTATTTAAACTAAGTATATGAACTAAGCGTTCGGACTACTTATCGGAATTTGGTATTCGAACTGTGTGTTGGAGATTTGTGTTGGAACTATGTGCGGGAATTATGTGTTTGAACTTTGTGTTGCACAACAGAACATTCATTAAACTGCCTCCAGCATCGTTCTTCGGATTTTGTCATGAACTTTTGTCATGTATCTCACCTCGTAAAAAACATGGTTCGGGTGAGAGTACCGTCTTTATTTTGTCCTCATCTCTGTTCTGATGTTGTTTTGTTTTTGTTTATGTGCCTGCCAGAGCCAAGCGTTGGATACACTGATCAGTGTGCCGCTAGGCCTGGCGACCTTTGTGACTCCGATGCTCTCCTGAGCAGTTGACCTCAAACACTTTATCCTCAGCCTATGTGAGATTCATATCATAGTCTATGTGTGTAGTTCTTCGAAAGGAGACTCATATCTTAGTCATGTGTGTAGTTCTCCGATGTGAAACTCATATCATAGACATGTCTGTAGTTCTCCGATGCTGGAATGATGGACTCGCAAATTCGACTTCAATATCCACACCAGTGGCAAATTTCAAACTTCCACAGCGTTTGCAAATTTTCGTTGCACTGGCAAATTGCCACAGCACTTGCAAATTTCCACAACACTCGCAAATTTCCCCAGCACTCGCAAATTTCCACAGCACTTGCAAATTTCCACAGCACTTGCAAATTTCCACAGCACTCGAAAATTTCCACAGCACTCGCAAATTTCCACAGCACTCGCAAATTTCTACAGCACGTGCTAATTTCCACAGCACTCGAAAATATGATTCCAATATCAACTCCTGTGGCCCTGCTAAAAATCAACTCTGCTCAAAGAGAGGGTTAAGAGTAGTAAGCCGAAAAATACTGCAGATGTTGTCTTTAGTTCCTGTTTTAAGTCGCAGGAGTTTCTCGTTTAAAATATTTATTATTTTGAAAAGCATTGATTTCATGGCTTACTGAATAGTTTTCCTAAATGAATAGCAGCAATAGCTGAGACATTGGTGAATTCGAGCGTAAAGGAACAACTTCAAGCTTTAGGGCAGAATAAAATGGGGCAGAAAGGAAAAACTCATCTTTCAGTAAATAATGTTCATTGAGTCGAAAGTGAATGACTGCTCACTTTGAGCATTGGATATCTCTTAGGAAATAAAAAAGAACAATTATAATGCTTCAAACGGAGACTTCCAAATAGCGACCTCATGGAAATATATTCTTCAAAATTTCAAGTCGCTGAAAGCAAGTCCTGCCCAATTTATCTTGCGCTTTGCTCTGATCTAAACAAGATGTTTCTTGAAAGGCCACCGTCCGACGGCAACATCGACTTCGCCTGAGACTTTTCCTGTGTCCCTCGCTCTCTACGCACTGCCCGAGCGACGTGCGCTTTACAATAGACTATATAGACTATTGCCTAGTGGACTGGTGTACACTCTATACTATAGAGTGTACACCAGTCCATTAAGCTTCTCGTTTGTGCCTGAAAATTGTCCGACATTTTTGGAATATGATGAACCGTTTTGGTGTTTCATTAATCTTAATAACATACTTTAAATAACAGTCATTTGATTTGAGACTGTAAATTTTAATCGTAGTAGTTTGATGTTGGTTTTCTGAGGCATTCGAAATTGTTCTGTTTTGTTCTCTTTTTTTCGTGACTCTGATAGCCATCTACTTACTATATTAATCATGGTGTTATGTCACCGATAAAATTATAATTAGGAATACCGTGAAATTCTCCTTTAAACGAAACCATTTTGACTCGGCAAATTTTTCGTCTTATGTTTACATTTCGGTCATTCGCTTGCTTGTGACTTCTCCCCAAAACTTGCATGAACGATTTGAGAATTGATTTGTGCATGGACTTGCTGGACTGACTAGGGTGAAATGTTACGAATAGCTTTTTTGCTGATCCTATTTCTGTGCCCCAATTTTAGTCTGGGGTAACAGGTATGCCTGAGTTTCAATAAATATATATATATACATATAAAGGGATCTGTAATGCCGCTTACTATCTTTTTTGCAGAGAATCGGGACGCGCTGAAATTATCGCTGCTTTTTTCATATCGATTTTATGCCGATTCGTTGTCTTACGTTCTTCCAATTTCCAATGATTTTTTAGTGTTTTTTGGTCTTTGTGCTGTGCACTGTGTTGTTATTACTCTTCATTTTATGCATCTTCTACCTGAAAGGCTGAAGGTTTTGTTGGTTGGAAAAACATTTTGTTGAAGGATGTCGAAGTGATATATCTTCGAAAGAAGACGTCACAATTTTCTAAATGTGTCAAGCTGTACATCGCTCGCGACTAAAATTGAATTTATTAAAGTTTCTCTCAACGTGAACAAAAAGCTTTTAGGTCGCTTCAAAATCTCTTCTTGAATTTATATATTTTACGGAAAACAATTGAACTGAAAACAATTTACGTCATGGCGACTCAACGGGCGAGGGTAATTACCGCGTTTTAATTACTGTGTATTCGTAATATTACCCGTTTTCCTGTCCGCGTAGTTGCAGTGAATTGAATTTGTCAAATTAATTTCTCCGTACGACGAACGAATGAAGGAGAAAGAAACTTTTTCGTGGGAAATGATAAGAGTCGGTTGGTAAACATGAATTCTAGTTAAGCATTGATTCATGCAACACTATATAATGTATTGGCAACATACTTTTTACAATGTGTTGATGATACTGATATTATAAAGATGATATTTTGATTATTTCAATGTGTGAAGTAGTATCTTGTGTTATAAATATTTTTCAGTGTTGTTCTGAAACCTATATCCTCTACATTATGAAGACGGTAATTTTTGAAGAACTTTTTATGAGATGAACTTTATTTGTCCCGACCTTTCGAGTAGTTCAACTTAATTAGTCATCAAGGGAAAGAAGTTCACTAACGTGGGACCCGTGAACAAGAGAGTCATATCCTATATACACACACAGAAAATTTTCGACATGAATTATTCAAGTCATATTTCGACTTGAATAATTCAATTTATGAAACGAGCGCAGAGTTTTCCGGGGAACTTTTCAATGACAAACAAAATAAATATCACCTGAGAAGCCATATTTTTAGGCACCCCGTACCATTATTATGGCTGCTAATTGTTGAATGCGTACTTAAGTTCCAAAGTTCAAAATTAGATATGAACTCTAAATTGCAAAGAAAACTAGGCGGTACTAATTGAAATCAAACATATAAAATATTTTTCAGTAGTTACTCGATAACGCTTGTGATAATGGATCAGGACTGTAACATTTACGATAGATAGTATATTCCTTTGTATAGCTAGAATATTTGTTATATTTGCGGATATTTTTTACCTTCAACTTTTTATTCTGCTCATTACCATCTCTGAAAACTTTGATAATTTTAGAACTTTTTTCCATCGTTTTAAAGTTCGAGTTTCTCAACTCCAAGAAGCTTAGATCAATTTTGCCACGACTCTCCCCTCACGACCAGTGCCGCCCTGCACACTCTACACAATCTAAGCGAAAGCCAAGCTCGTTCCAGAACATTTTAGCCGCAGTCCAGGAGTGGAAATTGAATATAGTCGTCCCAGCTCAGAGCTCTCCACCGGCTCCAGCTGCGACCGCTTCACAGTCGTCTCCTTAAAGAGCGTTGTCAACTAGAGCAAGCTTTAAATACCGAGGAAAATATTTGTCGTAAGAAATAAATACTATGCAATATAAATATCAAATGAGAAAATAAAGCCGGTTGTTTTCTGGAACCCATTTGGAACGTTGGTTACGAAAACGTTGCACAAGAATAGATTTTGTCGTTAGTTTTGTAGTGGTGCTCTTGAGACCTGGGCATGTCACCCTATTTGTTACTTTTGTGTTGCCACTTCATCTTTGTTCGCTTAGATTTACGCGTAGATATGGATAGCTGGGAACATTAGATTTCAGTCATATTTTTAGATTGACGGTTTATCAGTTTACTCCCCGAAAACATATCTCACAGTATATTAGCCTTTTTCCATTCAGTGTTTGCGAGTTTGAATGAAAAAAATAACTAGAATGCTCGACTGTAACATATGCTTTATAAGTCATGCTCGTTACAAAACGTTGAAGAGTGAATTCACGCCCGTTAAAGCGACGTTAGAGTAATGTAAAATTCACGCCCGTTAGAGCGATGCTAGAGTAATTTAAAATTCACGCCCGTTAGAGCGATGCTAGAGTAATGTAAAATTTATGCCTGTTAAGGTATTGTTAGAGTAATGCAAAATTCACACCCGTTAAAGTTATGTTAGAGTAATCTTAAAGCTAAATTTCGTGTGGTTACAGAATCACTACATGACGTTTAGGAATAATCAAACTTCTTGTCTCTCATCTTGCGTCAATTATTATCTATCAAGTTTAATTTATATTTAAATCATAACAGAATAATTCAGTTACATTATTACTCGAAAGAATGATTGAAGTAATATTTTGAAATGTATTTCATTGTAGCGACAAAAACCCTTCGTCGCTCTCTGATTATATTGTGGAACTGAACCGCACAGAGAGGCAGTACCAAGTTTCCAAACCAGATATTAAAACGTGGTAGAAAAATCTAGATCCGAATTGCATCTAGACTGTACTGCTCGATAAGAGCAATAACATTTGTTTCTATAAAATAAAAATTAGGAGTAAACGCAAAAGTTTAAGATTTCTCATAAATCACATATCATAAAACATAAAAAGCGGGATATAACCTACCCTCCTCACGCGCGCTTCTCAGGTTGAACTCTTCACGATTCTTAATTAGTATTCGCCTTTCCCACCTTGTGTAGTTAAACGCTCATACCCAGGTTCTCATTAAGGCAAAGATGCAAAGGCAGAGCTAATGAGAACGAATTTGGCGCAGGTAAGTCCGTTTTGGTTCGCCAGCGGCCGTGTCGGGAGGAGTTCCATCATCTCCGGCTCGCCGAAAAGCGCCTGCCCGCTAGGGAGGAACTCGAATTATTCATCAGTAACTTGCGCAAACTGAGAGCCACGGGGGTAATCAAACGTTAGGCTTGCATAGCCTCCCTGTTTTGTATCAGAAGCATCATCAACGGGAGAATTATGTTGAATGTTGATTTAGAAACTGGTTGAAGGTTTATCTGATGCCCAGATGTTGTGGGCCTTAATATCTCATTATTTATCCAGCGATGGAATAATTGGATCACCAGATAGTCGTTTGTTTTTTGCGCTGCCGAGGATTTTTCAGAGTATTTGGATGCTGATAGCGAAGTCAGCACCGGATATTACGGGACTGAAAAAGGTTATTCGGATACTTTCAAGTGCTTGTTTGAACACGGCTGCTTGAATCGAATCGATGTCGTGGAAATGAATAAATCCCAGAACTGAATTTAAGATGCGTTTCGTTTTAGGGGAGCTTCCGTCGTCCGATTTGAAGTACTTTTTCAGCCAACTTTTGACCTAGATTGTTTGTGATTGAAAGTAGTAGACTTTGATATTTAAAGGCTGTTCAAGTGATCCTTTGTATTTAAAAAAGTTTTGCCGTTAGAGTGGCTTGCTGTTCACATACAGTAGAAGTAAGTTGTGTTAATATATTTACGTCTGTTTATGATCAAGTTAGTCCATCTTTACGTACGTGAAAATTCAAATACTGTGTGGATACCTAATTAAAACGTGTTGATGGAACCATTAAGTACCTGCGGGATACTGAGTGGCGGTATGTTGTTCAGAAATTTTTATTTTGCATCATCATTAATAATCGCCTTTGATGTGTCGTGATTACTTAATATTACACTACTTGCGTGCTTTAAAATGTTATATATACTCACCTCACAACTCTGGAGACTCTGTGTTCACACAATAACTAGTATGGTCTTAAGTTGAAATATATAATGATTATTGATATGTTAAGTTAGCACCCCCAAATCCCTCTGTTTTACATGATCAGCAATGAAGTGTCATAATCAAGCCGTGGGTTAGAAATCAACATGCCATGCGTACGTAAGTAATTACCTATAGTTATTAATGGAACAACGAATCGATATATTTGATAGATTATACTGAAGCGAATGTCGCGATGAATAGCTTTAACATTTAATGTTAAAATTTAATGGAGTATGCAGAATGTCGTCTCATGAGGCCGTCTAGACAGAAATCCTAGTTAGATGTGACTGAATTGGGTCACTCTGCCCAGGCCGACTCTGTACTGACGTTAAATTGCCGACGACTTAAAGGCTTAGAGTTCGGAATTTTTTACACTAAACAAAGAAACGATGCAATGGGTTGGGTCTTATCGGACTTGACTGGGAAAAATATACTCAGGAATAAAGTAATGTACTGAGACTGACTGAAGATCTCGTTAAATAAAACCTGATGTCAGTTCTGTGAACGTCTGGAACAAGAATTTAATGGGAGGGGTTAAATACTGTACGTCAGGAAAATCAGTGTATGGTGTGAATCGACACTGACATGGAGTTAGAATTGAGTCTACAGCGGAGACATCAGGGATTTGTAACGCTGTACTCCTTGCTTAATTAATTACATTGGTACAAAGACGGTAGCTGCAAATTGATTTACGCGTAGTTAGTTTAGACACGAAATTTGAAAAAATAAGGTTCGGAAAGTATAAGCACAGCAGCTTGCAGAAGCAGTTAAAGGAAAAGTAAACATTATCTCTTTCCAGTCCAATCGAAAGAAATTTCAACATTACGCGGAGTTTCAATCTTCTTCAGCACGTCGACGAGAAATTTAGCTTTCATGCAGTACGCTCTCTCAAAATTAGGAACAAACATGAACTTCTTCCAGTAAGATGCATCACAACACGCGGGTCGCCAACACCTAGCTGCACATCATGCGGGTGACGCAAGAGCCCGACAGCAGTGCACAGCATCAGGGGTTGTGTTAGGGGCCCATTCCTCTCAGATATTCAGGCGTGTGAAGTGAGGGGCCGCGCTAGTAATGTGGTCGGAACACGTGATAAATTTGCTAAATTTAATTTATCGCAGTTTGCCCAGCTCGCGAGACCGAGCTCCAGTGAATCTGCCAACAAGGCTATGAGGGCATGAAGGAATGAGATCATGTGTTTTGGCGGGGTTTGTGAGGGCATGAAGCAATAAGGTCATGTTTTTGGAAGGTTTTGTGAGGGCATGAAGCAATAAGGTCATGTTTTTGGAGGGTTTTGTGAGAGCATGAAGCAATAAGGTCATGTTCATGTGTTGGAGCGGGTTTTACAGTATGAGGGCATGAAGCAATAAGGCGATGTTCGCAGCGGCATTTCGGCAGTGATGAGTCTTAAAATATTCGTCAGGTCTCAGAAACACAACTGTACACATATCAATCCAGGTTTTCTGACGAGGTTACGTTGGTCATAGCATCCAAATAGAGATGCTAATTCTCAAAAAATTTAAATTCTCCAGGCAATACTGGTTACAATACATATACAGCAAAATTTGAAATCAATTTTTAATGAAATAAAGTTAAAAATCTTTTGACTGGAAGTTATGAAAATTCATTTTCCTGTTTGCTACTTGAAAAATTTAGAAACTTTTCTTTCTGTTTATCACTTTGAAATTGTTTACTCAGTTTATTACAGAACTTTAACCAAGGGTTAATTTCTTCGTACGTTCGTTATTTCTGAAGTAAAATAAATGTTCACGAGTTTTCGAGCAACATCGAAAAGGAGCTGCAAATTACTTCTTACGCTTGCGATCTGTGTCCTAATTTTTTTAACAATTTTTACCATCCGATGTTGACGCAGCATCGTTAAATCGTAGCAAAAAAAGATGATATTTTAAATTCAGACTAAATCTCGAATTCTGAGGTTGGATCGTCGAACTCTGCTTTTAAGTGAGATTACAATTGATCCTCGGAAACGATTAAATACAATCGAAGATTTAAAGATTATTTCTTATGTTGCCGGTAATCTGCTTGAGTGCTTCCGATGGTCCTGAAATTGCGAGCGAACTTTTTTGCTAGAGCGGCTATATTTCAAAGAATTCTTTGCAGACTCTGATTTTCATTCGCAGGAGGTCGTTACACTCATGAAAAATAAATTCGTTACTGAAAAGATTACAAAAAAATGAGCGAACGCGATATCTCGTAAGAAAAAAGAATAAGCTAAGCAGAATTAGCGTAAAGTAATTTATCAAAAAACGAATGAGATAATCTCATTTCAAAAATTCTCATGCATAAAATCATCGCACGAACAAAATGATGCTATCATCATTACTTCATGAATGATATTTCTAGATAAGTGAAAATATAAATATTCGTTCATTCAAAATCTTGAACCTCAAAAAGTTCCCCACCGATTGCTTTGAAATTTTGACACAATGTTGGATTCGAATACGTGCGATTTGTATTTATATACAGTACATATATTTTGAAAATTTTTATTATATATACTTTTTGAAAAAACGTCACTTTTTGACGAACAACATCTATTTGCCTACTGTTCGCCTTGTCATTATTTTTTATTTGCCCAAACTGTGCCACAGCGGCGCATGGCTGGGTACAGCTAGTGTATATGTAATATTACCAGAAGAAAGTTGATAATAAGTCAATGATAATGGCAATACTCATTGTTTTCTGAATCATGTCGCCCTCATGCATAAGCTTGGAAATAAATGGACTACATATATATTGTGCACTTCTTTTTCCCTCTAGTGTGCCTCTAGAAATTTAGTATCTTTTAGATTACACTTATTTGCCACTCGGTATTCAGTATCTTGTCTACGACACTACCGAATATCAGCGCTATTCGCGGTATTGTTCTTTATTGTGAAACGTGAAAAGTGTTACAGAAAAAAATAATATATGTACACGTATCAGTTATTACATTTACTGAAGTTTGGGTCCTGAATGTAAATATATAATATAACCGAATGTAAATACGTAACTGAATATAAATATAAGACAGCTTTTATTTCAATAACGAGGATTCGAGCCACCATGCCGTCAAAAATGACGGCAAATCTCACGTGAAATAATGTCTGTATCGTAGATACGCACTGCCTTCTCTGACACACATAGTCTCTCTCTGATTTAGAATACGAACGCGATAATTTTCTCCTATTTAGTTCTTCCCGAGCGTAAATATAGGTGGCTAAGCACGAAACAATTAAATACAAAGAGCATGGAGTATTATTAAAGAATACAGATATTACAACCCAATTTCAATTAGTACTGCTTACTGATGAATCCTATATTTCAAATTAATTTCAATAAGAACTGGTCAATTTTCCCTGCAATCAGGGTTCATATCAAATTTCGAACTTCGGAATTTGATTTTCCAGGATTTTGAGTCTCATTAGATTCGTGGGCTCTCGTTCTATAGATTCCATCAGCTGAGTGTCTATCTCTGACTCATTCGGTCCTCGCCTCCATTCCTCATCAGTCCATTTCTCGGTTCGATTACATCAAATAATTCTAGTCCAAGTTTTAATTAATCCTGAAAGAGAGCTCAAAGAGTTCCGATCGCGAGTTCCAATTTTATATGCCTCCCAAATGAGATACGAATTTTCGCAAGGGCCTGCAGCTTTTATGACATGTCCAGTGCCGGTCTTCCCTTTTGACGTATCCATGATACCAGTGCCCTATACTAATGCTCAGTTGTTGCTTGCTTGCTTGTACCGTCTTTCTGTCACGCTCTTAAAGATTTAGATAAGAGAAAAATCCATTGTTAGTATTCCTATAACTGTAATAGCGAGACTGTCCGATAAGGCAGACCATATCAGTGACAATGAAAGTAATATTATTTCAAGTCAGAGTTACCGTACACAAGAGGGAGTCTTAAGAATTTAACATCATTTGTCCCGCCATTTTTGGCTGGGCGCTTCTACAAGTTTTAAAAATACACTATGGTAAATTCTGATATTTTTTGTCGGGAGCTCAAACTAGTGACAACAATAATGCAGGTCTTTACCCATACTATGTACATATACCTGTATCCAAGAGTCCCCTCGTGGCACATCTATGATGAAGGTCCATACTAATGCTAAGAGTGTATCCATGATACCAGTCGTACCGCATAACGACAATGATTGTACGGTAAATTATTCTAATAAATAAATGACAATGACGTAATGAATAAAAGCAGACTAACATAGTCTCATCACAGAATGTTTAATATTTTGTGAGGAGTTTTGACATTCTCGTTAAAGTTTTGTTTCTTATTTCCATTTCTGTGGTAACGATTGAATTGTATTTTTCAACTTGAAGAGCGTTTTTGCCATAAATTTTCGTGTTAAGAATTCATGACAGATCTAGGATAATTAGTCAGGTTATCAATATTGTTTTCTTGTGTGAATTTCCTATTTACGTATTCCTGGTACATACCTGAAATTTTCTAGTCTTCGGAGCTCTAGTACTTTTCGGATCTCGTTGACCCTCTAAAGCCATGGAAACACGATCAATAGCTCTGATATTTTCGATACATTCAGATTCAACGCACGCATTGCTAAATATTTGTTAAAGTACTCAATTTATTCCTTGCTTGGAAGAAGCACTGAATGTAATGTCTAACGAAATGAGCGTCAACGTGGTAAACGCACTTTCCTAATTCTGCTAATTAGACATGAGTGTTAATTGAATATTCTCCTTCGCTTGAACAGTGAAAGTTCTGTTTTGGACTTCAAAACCTTCGTACATGCTAGCCTCACGATACTTGCTCCCAGAGTATTCGGAAAGGTTCAATTGATTGTACATGAGTCACTGATGCACACTGGAAGTACTGCTGCTCTAACTAAACTTTATTGGGCCTTCATGTAAGGTATTACTAATCGGACCTGTCAATTTTATACTTTAATGACAACCCTAGCGTCGTGTTCCAAGGGAAACAAACTGCTGGTGCTGATAAATGCTCATAATTGCTCCCGAAGTTAGGCCCCCGAAAATTAAATTCAGGCATGAAATATTGCGAACGAATCTCACACCACGCATCCACACGTGATTACAATGCTCATGCGAGGTGTCCAGCTGCGTGAACTACTCCACTGTCGTGAACAACCGGCAAAGAACTCGAAAGTATCCTGGATACAGCGCTAAAAAATAACAGCACCACCAGCCAGACGGAAGAGATTGCTAAAACAAGTCTGCGGTTTCCACTTTTGTAGCTCTGTTCAATTAACTCCGTCGAGTACACGACTGTGTAAACAAATTGGTGCTATTTTTAATGGTATTAGCGGTCGCCCGTGCTGATTATTCTGGTGCAATAACTGCCGGAGTTCTATGATAGCAGCTCGCTCACTTCCTGTTGTTTTTTTGTGAGAGTGATTGAAACGTTCGAGCGGGAAAAGACCTCATTTGCTAATGGAACGTGAATGTGAGAACGAATGACTCATGCAATTAGAGTTTCCGATGAATAATGTCAGATGTAATATATTAATTTATTGAAGCCAGTTTCTTTCTTGTGCAGGAGTTAAGTATTATCAAAGGAGAACAATCCCACCGTGCATTATAATAAAAGATTGAAGTTCTTGAAACTTTTTGTTTGCTCGGGTGCTTTTTCGAAGGATCTTAAATTGCTTTCATAAAATAGCTGTAAAGAAACGGTGAAGTTGAAGGAGAATATAATATCGATGATAAATGAATCACTAAGGAATAGAACTCATGACGGAATAATTTGA
>VOMN01092628.1:0-15099 GCA_014899125.1 Orchestia grillus
GGGTGCCCTCTCGAGTCCGGGGTGCCCTCGGCTCTCTCGTGAGGCAGGGGTTCCCTCAGCGAGTAGCTGTCGTCAAACCAATGGCTCTCTTCTGTGCATCGCACGCCTAAGAAATTTTTTGCTATATCCTCGTAATCCGTGCTAATTTAAAGCTAGTCAAGGATTTAGGAGTTGAATTTATTCTAAATTTGATCATCAAATTTGCTGGGGATTAATTAAGGTTGGCTCTTCTAAGTGGATACTTCTCAGCCACTGAAATGCCTTTTCGTACTCCAGGTGATGCAAATACCCTGGTTGTAAACCCTGCTTAAACGAATAGTGTAGTGCCGGAGCAGGTAAGTTCTGCAGCAAGTAAAAGCGGCTGTACATTTGCTGCTGAGGTTTACTGTGGTCATGAAACGTGATCGGTTCTCTTGTGGTTGAGAACCTTGACTTTTGCAGACACGCAATGTTTTTCTTGGTCGATCTCTTCACACTCTTTACCTCTAACACCTAATTTGTTTTATCCAAAAAGCAAAGGTATTTGCCAGCCACTGTTCATTTAATATAAGAATAGGTGGTTGGGGATCTGCTGTCATTCGTAAATTAATGCCAGGATGTTTCTTATGTCGCTCACCAA
Source organism: Orchestia grillus (assembly GCA_014899125.1). Classification (NCBI taxonomy): domain Eukaryota; kingdom Metazoa; phylum Arthropoda; class Malacostraca; order Amphipoda; family Talitridae; genus Orchestia; species Orchestia grillus. Next base: position 620 of record VOMN01092628.1, read on the forward strand.
GGCCATGATGTCAAATAGGAGTAATACGATTGAGAGAGATGCCACCGCCTTTTCGGATCTGATTTTACTTCACGTTTGATGTAGTAGAATTCTGTAGCGCTCGCTGATCTATTTTAGTGTTTGGATGACTGTTCGGCCCCCATGCAGGACATATGGACACTTTGAGTTATTTTGACGTGTTTCATAAACCAGGAGTGTATGAGCGTGTGAACCAGCATGTTATCGGCGGCTTATCTCCTTGATTTAATATTACTCGTTCTTTTTGCTTTCGTTGTACGATTCTGTATTTGATTTCATCAATAGCGTTTTTGCGATTTTCAGATGGCAAAAGAAAAGAAGATCCCGGTATACAAGGTTTTAGACAAAGGCAGGACGGAGGTTCCATCGGGGTCTCTGACGGTGATAGCGCTTGGACCGGCCCCCATCGCCATCATGGACGACATAACTGGTCATCTACGCTTGTTATAACTCGAGTCCTAGCTAAACCTTGTGTAACGGCCCTCTCGCCAAGTCGCCGAAATTTTGATTGCAGCCACTGGATTTCAAAGGTAATCACTTTCGGCTGTTTTTGGCGAGGTGTAGGCGAATGAAATCTAAAGTGAACGTCAAATGTCGCAAATAATGAACTGAGAAATGTTATTTCCTAATGTAGTAGTGATTGAGGGAAGTTTTTCATTACTATGTAGACACGTTTCCCGATTGCAAAATGTATGTTGCATTTTGAGGTTCTTGAAACCCCAGCTTCCGAAATAGATTGCTGGTGCTAAGTGTCACGTGTTAGGGATTTTCTGAGAAGAGAGCAGAGTAGAGCAGCTGAAAATTTATGCTACATGAAGTGTTTTCAATGTTTTGACGTAATCGCAGATGCATTTTACTGTATGTTACAATGAAATTTACCTAATCGTGGTTAACGTCTGGCGTCCGGCATTAAGAGTTGGTCTATTAGACAACTACGATTGTTTTTCAGGTGGTAACGTTCATAAAAGTTGCTAATGTGCATTTATTTTTTTCCCACCCAGTGTGTTAAACTAGTTAGGCCACATTTGAAATAAGCCGAAGCTGACCGTAATTCGCACGTGGGACGGGACGAGCGATAATGTATTTCCTACGTAGCGGCAGAAGGGACTACATCTTTAAACGCGCGTGTGCTTGATAATGTCGATTCTTAATTTCAACATTTTTTCCATTTTGATAATTCCGATGTAAATAAGAGTACCACATTCGTCTAGTCATTACGTTGCATCTTTGACCTCAAACGGTAGCTGATCATCATCGTGTTGTATGTAGCAGTCTCCACTGCGTTTCTCAAAAACCTTCAGACGTCTGGAAGTTCCATTTCTTCAGCGAGTCTGGCCGCAGCAATCCTCCAGATGAGGATCAAAGTTGTGCACGTAGTATGTACCAGTTTTCCAGCAGCATCTTCACCGCTAAAATGTTGCTGCAAATAGTGTATCCACCACGCGTGCGAATTGCTTCTCTTGAATAAACTCACCTTCCACTCCATAGCATTAATATAGACTAATTCTTTTCATTCGCATCAGAAACTTCCACTCTGAAACTTTGAACTATAAAATACGGGCAATTACACTCAAATTCATAGAAAACGTTCTTGTTACAGCTAGAAATTCAGCTAAATGACAGCATCGAGTCCCAGAAAAGACTCAGTCCCTCCTAAGCTTGATTGTCTCCTCAGCGACGCCATCCTTAGTGATGGTGTACAGGATGCAGGCGTCGCCAGTGTTCACGTCGCGCTCTGCCGCTGAGATGAATGCGTCGTGCATCAGCTGGTGCGCTAGTTTCTGCCCGAACGAGAATATAGTATATTTAATAATCAATGGGATTAAGATCTTTCGCTGTATTAACACAAAAATAGTATCACCTTGTTACCTAAAGAAATAAATGGTGAAGACACACTTCACATACGTTTTATAACCGCCATGTCCACTTTAGAAGAGAAGCTGATAAAAAAAACTGGCAAGTTAACAATTCGGCAGCTCTTTTCCCGCGTTCCTGGCTAAATATCCCACATGCACAAGCACACTGAAACGACGTCATGAGTCATAGTGAACACTACAACCGCAAGTAAAAACAATATCCAAAGGTGAAGTACACAGAAAAAGCGTGCATTATTCAATTTCGAAACATCGAATTAAGAGGAAATTGAAAGGGCTAAAACCTGCCGTACACCACAATTAAAAACCAACTTCAAAATTATCTTTACAGAGAAAAGTAATCGCCATCTTCCCAGTACGCTGAATGATACCTCCGTCCGCCTCATCTCCCTCTGGGGAGATGCACGAAGAGACTTAATATAGACTAAAAAGTTTTGGATCTGTTCGCACAACGCAGAAAAAGGGGTCCACGCGTTAAAGTATACTCACACGACCAACGTTCATATCTTCGAAACCAATAACCAAAGCAAGGGCTCTTTATAAGTGTGTGGTGAACAAACATACTGACGTTCAATATATTAGACCGCATGAGTCACAAAAACGGAAACCTCAATTAAACGAGCCTACTGTTTAAAACAGGGACTACACACCCGACCTGAAAAGTTATAAGATTCAATTTTATTACTTACGACGAAGAACTATATTGCTTCCACAATTACTACAATTCAAGTGACTAGTTCATCATAGTAACTGAACGTTAGCGATGTGAATTCTTAAACATGCAACAACAGTAAACGAAAGTCCGAAAACATAAACAGGGCTATAGACATTAACTAATTGTATTCTAAATTGGCTTGAGTTGTACTCTAAATAGAAGTGTAGTCAAATCCTATTTTCCAGACTCAATCATGTCTAAAATAAATCGACAGATGAACTACTAAAATTGGCAGAAATTTTCCGGACAACCCATGTCATGGGATGCAAAGAAACTTTCAATTTCCAGATAAATTTCTTGATCACCATCTACGTTCTACACTGTTAGATAAACTTGAAAGATACCTAGTTTCTTGAGTACAGAAAAATGCAACAGGATCTATTTTTCCTTAGCTCAGTAAAAGAGAATACACAACTTTTATAGCCCCTTTTGCAATTTTTCTTTCACGTACCAAGTATGAATCATTACATTCTGAAATTCTTCCATCTTCTCAAAAAAACATGAATTTTCGAAATGCGATAAACAAATGCTGAAAGAATCAAGACTCTGCCTGATCATTAAAATTTACACGTGAAGTTATACCGACGACATAACGTGAATTGTGGCCCAGGTGTAAATATATTGTAGAAGTAAAGAAATAAATATATAGAAGTAAATTTTCATTATCTGATTGATTATTAGTTAGCTTAACACGTTCTCTCCGATGAAGTCATTTTACAAGGGGTAAAATGTCCCACCGGTAGGATCCGTCGCAGGAAACGAGTTAAAGCTCCCTTTTCACATGAAATGTGATTCAAAGAGAGTGAAGAGAATTAGAGACCATTTAGTATTGACTGTAGAAAACGTGGAATCTTGCCGTGGTGTGTTCCCACACTGAATCCCAACACATAGAAACACGTTAAGAAGGAAAGACAACGAAGAAGAAGGTATGAAAATTAAAAGCCGCAAAGTGGGCAGGAAAGACTGAAGTTCCGAAGGCCTATCTACAGCTCCCCTGAGGTAGCCAGTCCCCAGAGCACTGAATAGACAACCCTAACTAACCTAACCCTACTGCCCATCCTATACCTCCTGAGGGGTTTCATTATCTAACCATGAACCAAATTTCACTTCAGATCCGGGTCACAGCGACCTCAATCAGTACTTACGCGCTTGGCGATGGCAGCACCACGATTTTCAATGACATCCAGACACATTGATTAGCAGCAGCTGAGCTGCATTGCTCCCACAAGAACGCCTAAATCGCAAGCTCAGGCCCCCTTACCTTAGTCACAACAGGTGGCTGCGTGTCCTTCATGTTGAGAGCACCGAGCTGGTTGTCCAGAAGAGGCTGTATCTGAGCTACGGAGGCGCCAGCAGCGCTGAACTTGAGCTTCTCCATGTGGCCTACAGGATCATAGTGGTACACCACGCCAGCTCCTGCGACACGTCAAAGATAGAACTTTTAAGTGTTTTCCTCATGTTTAATTGGAATCACGCCTGTGAAGCTAAAAGTTGGATTTGGCTGCATTCGGATAGCTATCTACTGCAGGTATATCTGATTAAACAAATCCAACTACTTTAAAAGTGCTTGACCGTATAAGGAATATTTGTTTACACTCGTGCAAATTATAATTAGCGCGTGGATGAATCGAACCTCGCGCTATTTATTACAGTGGACATGACCGACTTGAAATTCTGTAACAAAATTAAAGGATTAAAATCAAACAGCTGAGATTTATGCCATAAGTCATATTAGTGACACAGCACCAGGGTTGACGCTAGTACAAAAGTGGTTCCGTCGAATTTCATGAAAAAAAGGGAACAACTTCCTTTTCAACACAATACTCCTGATCACTAGAAATACTCACTAAAACGAGAAATTATCTCATTTTATTATTTCATTTGACTTATATCTCTTTTTCTGCTCAAAACAAGCGATTAGGGTACAGATTAAAATTGAGTGAGGCTCCAGTGGCGTAAAATCAATTTCCACTTTCTTTATTAATTACACAGACCTCAATGTCTAAAACGCAAAATCTCGAAGGACGGAAAGGTGAAATACATTGGAAATGAACCAAGAAATTGGTGTTAGATGTTAGATGCACGATGCACCGGTCTCTTCTAGAGACACGAGTAAAAAATGGAGTACATCTCATTACAAAGCTAACGCTACGGCACAATCAACATATCCTCCGAGTAACATTCAAGATTTATACACACTAACCGAGGAGAGATTAAGTCAACAAGCAGCAATGAATGCGAAATCTTTGAGTAAACTTTCCCAAAAAGAAATTCCCATCAACAGAATTCAGAAAAATAAAAGAGTCTACTTGCATGTTATCAGGAAGCAGGAGAAACGGTTTTAGTGAGACTTCATTCGACATTGATCACTGCAATCATGAAGCATGTTTTCCGAATGTTCTTCTGGCTGTAAACTTTTTTTAGGTTTGAGAAGACAAATTTTATAATTTCATTCAAAGACCATGTGTTACATATACGTGAAGCCGGTTTCTCGCTGTACATCTTGTGATTAAAACAGAGATCGATTTGAGGGTAGCACGGGAGACTCTCGTTTATGGTGTGATGGAAGTCAGTCACGTAGTAAAGGTTCACTGCGGTTCTAGTGCTTGCTTCTTTGTACACGTACACTCTTACTTATTGCCTTGGTTGGTGAAGTTGCATAAGGTAAGAAGGAATACATTCTCTCCAGCACAAGTTTCTAGAAATACCTACATTGCCTGGTGGAGAAGACGTTCCATTGAACAGCAGTCCATGAATTGCTCAAAAATTTAAATCTACATTTGTACACAAGGTGTGTAGAGTGAACTCGTCCACTCTGAATATTTTCTACATAAAGCTAAATGCATTACCAGGAAGCTATCAGGTATTCATGGAATCTGTTGCGAATCAGTTTGAGACAGTGTATCATGACTGATTGGTTTTCAGTACAGGCACATTTACGACTCGGTACGACTTATACTTACGACTTATGCAATTTCCATGAGGTATACTTACGCGTACATGGTTAGTGTTTCAAGGGAAGCAAATGCTTGACTTTTAGTTAAAGGATTTGAAATCCTTAAGGCAGACGGTGTGTGCTTAAGTAGAGTAAAATATTTTTTCTGACGAGTGTGGATTAAGGCTGAAATATAGAGATAAAAGGAAAACGCTAATAAATGAGCTCAAAGAAAGACAATACACAGAGATTGAAATTGAAGCTATATGGAGACATGCTTGAAGCAAGAGCTTCAAAATGCAAGGACTAACACCATTACAAGGAAACATGCAGATTAGGTAAGGCACTGAGTAGAAAAAGAAATATGTGACAGTTACATGGAGCAAACGTAGAAGTACATTTTTTGTATAAATAACTATTTTGAGTCTTGTAGAATGTACAGCATCTCTAGAAAGCAAAATTAGCTTTCCTTGAGATGTTAATCGACCTTATATAAAAAATGAATATCAGACGCACCAACAATGGAAAAGCAAGGTGGATAGGGCATCAATTACTATGTAAAAGGTTGAATCTAGCATAATTACTTTGGTGGTATGAGAACGCGTATTGTCTTGATAAAACTAACTCAATTGCAATCAGCTTACGGTAGACAGTTTACCGCAACAGGTCTGTTACGTCTTTGAAGTTGATGAAAGTATGAAGTGGCACTCATTGGCTAGTTGTCTTTTTAAAGTTTTTGTGAATGGTCCTCCTCATAACCCACTGGAAACCGTACCTTTGGATGGAATGTCATAAGAGCAAAACTTATTACAGCTCGACTATAGTGCGAGCGTATTTCTGAGTTGCTACTACACTTGTAACACATCTGAGTGGGTAATGCGCCCACAAAATTCACTTAAAATTACACGAAAGGTTCCTATTGCGTTACCTAGAGGCGCTCAACAATTCTCTAGAAGGAAGCAACTACCAGGTTAACCTGATAGAACTTGACGAAGTGAATAATCTGGCTTTGAGGAAACTTGACCACCTGAGGCTGAGTAGTTTAGTCATATGTTTTGACTAAGTAGTCATAATTTTAAAGCACCATGAGGCAAACAGACACAAATGTCTCTGCCGAAGTTGAGAAGTTGCAACAACATAATTTCAACAGCCACAATAAAGGATTTGATTATTAGTTAGTTTAGAGCTCCCTATCCACATGAAATGTAATCCAAAGGAAGCAAAAAGAAGGGACTTCAGAATATGTATAATCTAAGTACAGGTGTGTTCCCACACAGAATTCCTGCAGATAAAAACAGCAAGTTAAAAAAGGGGAAAAAATAAAGAAAAATATAATCAGCAAAGAAGTCACGCAAATGAAAAGAAGCGAAGTGGACAAGAAAGATACCAAACACAATTTTTTTAGACAAAGAGCATTTAACTTCTATGAAAGTTGAATTGCCAGCGTATAAAGCATCGTTATTTTGTCGCATGGCATGAAAAAGGAAAGCTAAAAGTGACATTGAATATAATCCTTCTACTTAACGCAAACGATTTCTTTTCATGCACTTGTTGGCGAGAATATGAAAAAAAATGAAATAAGGCCCAGCTATTTCGGCAGTTACAGGTATAATATTAAGTAACAAACAAACCCAGTCGACTGCCACCAAGACATCGCGCCACTCGCTGCCAAGAACGCCACAAGACTAGATTACTAGTTAGTTTAAAGCTCCCCATCCACATGTAATGTCATCTAGAGCAAAGAGAAGGGACCATTTAGTATGAACGGTGAAGAATAGGAAGTTTATGCACAAGGTGTGTTCCCACATAGGATCCCCTGCTCATAGAAACAGCATGTTAAGAATAAAGAAGAAGAAAAGAGAATGGAGAGAAAGAAAAGAGAATAGATAAAAAAAGAGAATTATAAGGAAGAAAAAAAAAAAGAGATACCAAAGGCATATAAATTTTGACAGATCAAAGGTGCGTACGAAAAACAGCAGTCCTGAAGATCTGTCTACAGTTGAGGTAGCCTTCAAAAAGACCGCAATGCACTACAGCACAGAGCTCCACACGGAGCACAAGCACCCAATGTAAGTTGTGCTCAGAGATTAATGAAGGAGAACAGAATCAACCAGGGCCCACTGACCTTCTTCATCCAGCCCCACGACCATGTTGGATACGTAGTACGGGAAGAATCTGCGCCAGTAGAGCAGGGTCGACACCAGCTGAGCAACGGCTGACGTGTTCATCTCGTCGTGGTGTTCTTGAGAGTAAAGCTGGAAGTAGAGCATGAATCAACACATTGAAATTATGTAGACAGTGATGCAAGATTGGGAATTCAACACAACTGTGGTTATTTAAGAACAGTAGAAATAGTTCAAACAAGAATACAGAGAGTGCAAGGTAATACCAAGATTTTTTTCAATTTACTTCTTAGTTTATACATTAAAATTTACCCTCGCAAGAAATGGATATTTGGGTCAATCTTAATTTTGTTTCATATTTTACAAATACAAGATGCTCAACAACAAGGACTAAACTACCTGGAAAAGTTTACTCGAGATGTAAGGTTCAATCATAAACCTTATTTCCTAAGTTAGCTGCATAAGACTCATCCTCTCACAAGAACATACCTACAATTCTCGAACTGTTTGAATGCATAGGTATCTCAAGTAGTCATAAACTCTACCTTTCCAGTCTGAAAATTGCAGATAGAGGTACATGGTATCACATCTACCAAGTTAGATGGACGTACGAGAGGGCATTATATCGATTGAATGGGAAACTCTAAGTTTGTGTGAATAATCAAGTGCACATTATAACTAATGCACAACATTATTATAAATGTTTCATAAATACCTGTTAAAAATTTGATAATTTTTATCAAATCTTAAAATTATTTCAAATGATAATCATCTAGCACTAAAACAATGACAAATACAAAATAAGGTAAATGAGCAAAGAGTGATGAGTTCCACTTGTGCTTGTCTCAGGTTTTCAATTTAACATTCTCAAAATGTTCGAACTTCTCCCCAATTAATGATGGAAACGGTCATTGGTGTGCGCAACACATTTTTTGCCTATCATTGTGACTGCCTGGTGAGTCATTGTGATTGACACGTTGACTTATAATACTTATAGAAAGTATTAGCATTTTACAAATGGGAAAATAAAATTAATATAAAACTACTCTACTATGAAAGATAAAAATATTTTGCTTATGTTCAATAAATAAAGAAAAGATAGCAAAGAAGGTGGGAAAATTGAAAGAAATGTAGGCACAAAAGATGGAAATCCCAAAGGCCTACCCATCTATAGATAAGGTAACCTTTCAGTGTCTCCCTTGAAGAAGTAAGAAAATAGAGATTGGCCTTGCAGAACATGGAGCATAAACAACTGTCTGGTCAACAGAGACAGAATACTCCATCCATCACTGCACAACAAACTTGGCTTCTTCGTGCAGGTCCCCAAACATGCAACAAGAAAAATGCCTCTTTTGCATATTTGTGGTAGATTTTCAAAGAATAACTACAGAAAAGTTCAAAGCTGACACCTTTGATGATCCTCAACTGTGTCAGCTCATAAGAAAGTTAGTTTAAAACGTTGGTAAACAAAGTGAAACTGGAAGTGTGGGAAGCTTTTGTTCAGGTCATGAAAATTTTTAAAGGCAACAAAAAGGCCAGGAAATACAAAACTTGCAACCAACATGCTGACTGTTTTTAAAGACCTCAAACGCAACATGAACACCAATATGTAATATTTATTCACACATATGAATTTATTTCCTCAAAATTCTGGTATCACTGACAAGCAGGGGGAGATATTTCATCAGAATATGATAGAGATATGCTATCAGGTACATTGGGATTCAGTTTTGACTGCTGATTACTCTTGGACAATGAAGAAATGAAGAGGATCTACACAACTGAGCATTAAACAAGTTAAAGATTTAGAAATTCAACCCCTGAATTTTGAACAACACTGACCTAATATCTAACTTGTATCATTGTATGTACATTGAACCCTCAATAATCGAGAGAATTTCTCGGACCAGGCCATAAATCTAAATACCGTCTAGATGGCATGAAAATTCTGATCCTGGCCTGTGGCCAACAAGGTTGAGTGAAAAATACTTATGACAAGCAATGAAAACATAGAAAGATTTAATTTGTTTTGCATTGAATGAGTGATTATCTCTGTTTTTCAAATATTTCATTTTATTAAATTTATTTTAGAAGTTATTTTATCAATACATGCTTATTTACAAATACTTTATCAAAATCCAAATTTTCAATAATTATTAGTTCTCCAACCATAAGGTCTATAATTTTTGAATATTTGCTGCACTTATCATAACCAATGCCTACTTACAATTTAATGAGCACTTTTCAGTGTTAGTAACATTTAGTTGACAGTGTTAGAAAACAATTCTTAAAAAACAATCTCAGACAAGAAGTATCAATAATATCAGTATTAAATATGAAAAATGACAGGTTAAATACTAATATTTTCTTGGATTAAATTATTTTAACACTTACTTTCCCCTAAAACCTGGTATGATTAAAACATTTCTTTATTCGTGAATTTAGCAGTGCAAATTTGTTGACAGGAAGCTGAGAAACTCAGATAGGCTACAATTTTTCAAGTTATTCTGAGTAATTGATGAGTGATGTTACTCAATTTACATATTAGAATCAAGAAAAGTGACATCTTTCAATTTTAAAAATTTGAATTTATTACAAATTTGTAATTTTGACATTGTGTTTAAATCTTGAGAAATTTATGGGTAACACAAGGTGTACCCTATGTTATCTTTCACTATCTTGCACAATTTAATTTGAACAAAGATTTAATATGTTAAACACACAAACTTTAGAATTTGTTGACTAATTGAATAAAACAAAATGAGACTAATACCTATATCCCCATTGCCAAAGACATGAAGATGCCTAATGAACTCCATGGAGTGGGACACCTGCTGGTGGCATATGAACTCCATGGAGTGGGACACCTGCTGGTGGCACATGAACTCCATGGAGTGGGACACCTGCTGTTATTTGGAACATCCCTTAATTACTCTCAAGAAGCTGGCAGGTCCATGTAATTTGATTGTGAACTATGTATCTGGTGTAACATTCTGGCACCACACATAACAACTAATTTACACTGAGTAAATTTCATTCAAGTATCCATGTTTGTGAGGCTGAGTCGTGAAAAAGGAAATTCAAAATATGTATTTTCAAATGAAAACTCAGACTCTTCATAACAATTTAGTTTCAGCCTAGCCTAAATTTTTAGATAAAATAGCAATTGAAATAACATCATTTGATATAGTTGCACATTTATAACATTAACTCATGTCCTAGAAGGAGAATGGTTCCCACAACTCACAGTCAACTTAGCCTGGAGGTCTTTGTTGAGGGATAGGACATCTGCCCAGCAGCCCGTGGAGGCAATCATGGTGTTGGCAGTGAGGGGGAAAACTTTGGTCTGATTGCGACTCAGAATGCCTGCTCTTCCTGCCAAACGACTGTCACTGCCAACCATCACAAAATCATCTCCAGCAATGGCAATTGTGGTTCTGCAACAGAAGTATGCATCAAAAATCCACAAAATGGCTTATGGATGGCATCAGTTAAATACTTGAACAGATACAAATTGTAAGAATACATCTCTTAATTTGTATTACCTTTTAAAAGATGCAAGTATTAAGATAAACATAAAACAATAGTAATTTACACCTGTAGCAGTAGTCAGGATAGCAGTGCTTTGGTAAGCAGACTATTTTGCACTGAAAGAGAAGGGACCATTAAGTATGGACTTAGGAGAGAACAGGGAATCTATGCACAAAGTGCATCCCCACCTAAGATCTCTGTACATAGAAACAGCAAGCTAAGATGGAAGAAGAAGAAAAGATAAAGAATCATCAGCAAAAGAGACATGAAATGGAAAGAAGCAAAGGGGACATGAAAGATAAAAGTCCTGAAGGCTTAGTTAAGCCTGAGGTAACCTAACAGACCCCCTGGGGATGTAAGTTCCTAAGTCCCTGTAGCACAAGATAGACAAACCTATTGAACAATATTACTGTGTATGGCCAATCCTACATCTTTAGAGGAGATACCATAGCCTAGCTGGACGAGTTTCTCATACTTGAGAAAGCATTCAAGTATGGTAGAGAGACCTAGCACAGAAAGGTTCTCAAGGAAGAAGGCCTATCTGCCAGCATGATTAACTTATTAATTTACCCTCTATCATTTAATCAAAATCATTACCACCTATCTATAACCTTTACTAATAAAAACAAGTTGACCTAGACCTATTTTTACCCTGCTGACAATAGAACTATACATCCTGTTATGCTCTGCTGATGGTACTAAAAATTACTTCAGACAAATAATCCCCTTCCTTGTCATGTGCCCTTCAAACTCATTTGGATCTCTTAGGCTTAATGAAGTAAAAAGAATTCTAGTACCTAAAATTCAAATGAAGGACACATGTTACACTACAAGCAGTTAATAATCCCCTTACTATACCAAAACAAACATAACATTCATTCCCTTGTAACTAATAGTGACACACCTGTACAATTGGAGAATGTGTAGTAGATTTGCTTATGACACAACACTGATATCAGTTTGAATAAGTAATCTTTTCCTACTTTAGATTCTACAACTTTTAGAAAATGATGGCAACATTTACACCAAGGTGCTCACTGGGCTTTCTAGTGAATATAATTCTGCACCAAAAAACAGGGGAGGGGAGAAAAGCTTGTCAAAGGAATAATTTGAATTTACTGTTGGTAGCTAAAGTTAATATTTACTTTAGGCTGGCATTGTGTACAGTACTTTTTAGTCATCATACAGCCTTCATGTTAGTATCATTGGTAAGGATTTTTTTGAGTTGCAAAAACTACTTTTTGTATGGTTTCAAAGTTTGAAAAATAGTCATGGAAAGATATTCAAAGCATTAACAAACAAAGCCAACATAAGAGTGTGTAAAGCTGATGAAAATTAAGGACACATTTTCATACTCTCTGTTATCCTTTAGCAACCATAAGGAAATATATGTCCTTTTCCATATGAATGTTACTAGTTTTTATGTAAAAAGCTAAATGCAGTTCTTATTACAGGTATACATAGAGCTGCAAGTAGTTTCTTGTACATTTCTAAATACAGCCTTATGGCAAAAATAAGTTAATTGCTACAGGGTTATTTGGAATTCAGCATTTCTTCATCTCAATTTATCAAAACAAATCTATCTTAACCCAATCTTAATTTAATCCTAACATAATCCTAATCTAAGCCTATCAAAACTGGGAGGAAGTGTAAGAATGGAAGACATGTGCAATATAAGCTCATTTTTACTGTTTCCATCTTGTTCAAGTTTTAAAAGTATATTTCTGCAACTCAAAAAGAAAAATCAAACTCAATGATACTAAACTGAAGGCCATACAACTGACAGAATGTCCTTGCAGGCCACCAACTTAATGTAAATATTATTCAAGTTCCTGTAAATTTTTGGCTCATTTTTATTGAAATTTATTTTTGAGTAAATATTTATAGTCATAATACACTTTGGCATTTGCAAATCAATGGTAACATATAATTAAATCACATTGTTCATAACCCTGTTACAAAATAACTTGAAATCTGAAAGATATTTAAGTTAATTATTTTGTTAGGAGTATCTAACAAAAAATTCTGCTAACACTTTAATATTTGTGCATTCTAAAATGGCAACAACATTGGTAAATTACATTAATTAACATAAAGTTAGCTTAAGCCAAATTATGTTAGCTAAATTTTGGTTAATTTTGATAAGGATGGGCAATTTCATCAACAAATGGAGAAGCCCAGATGCAGCACTTGAAAGTTGATATAAAATTATCAATATTTAAATTTCAAATTATAATAATTTCTGCCAAGTTCATATTGAGACTCATAAACAAATAAAGAGTGTACTAGAAAAATTCCATATAGTACAGGTACTACTGCAAATAATGACCAAAATTTCAAATATCTTTACTCAAAATATGTAGTTAGACCTTTCAAGTAAGTGAAAATACAAAACCCTTTCTGACAACTCACAGTGACTAGCAAGCAAGGACAAAAACTGACTTTTAAGTTAATGTGTAACATTAGAACTCAAATTAACTAATCAGATACTGCTTTGACTGCAATACAAAATTTACCTTCATATTTAAGCGCCCTGACATTTTATGAGCGGAAAAATACAGGCCAGCTAACAAGAAAAATGCCATCCCCCAGAGAAACACGAATTTTTTTTTTCGACGTGGAACACATCAGTATAAATGATACTTACCCTCCATTGTCAGCATACGGGCTGAAATGACACTTTCGCGGGTCACGGCCGTATTCGCCCATTGCTAGAGTTTCTGCAGACATTTTCTTGTAAGAAACACACTACCAGACACAAAATACGATCTCAGTCCGCAGCTTCAGCATGACAAGCGGAACAAAATGTTTTGATGCCAAAATTCTTTATAACTTGAAAATTACCCTAAAATTCTTGACTGTGAAATTTTTGAAAACCTACATACATGCTTAGTGAATTTTGAAGGTGGGAATAAGCACAAACTGTTTTAAAGCCCCCCAAAAGGCTTTTAAATCCGCTGAAATATTCAGGTATAGATAGTGCTATATTTTTGATGTACTGTACTTAGCGTTTTAGAATTCTTACCACAAACAAACTTTCGTATCAGATTCGTTTAAGCAAAATAAACACATTTTAATCTATAAAGGCATGTCTGGAAATAATCAGTAAGAAAATTTTTATAACTTAAAATATAAAAAAAAGATTACATTTTTTTAACCTATTCCTTTAAGTGTATAATTAGCCTGTACCATGCGGTAGCATGCACATTCCTACCCAGGTGATTTTTGAAGTTGAGCAACTGATAAGAAAGAAAGAAAGAAAAGAAAAATAGTTTATTCCAAAC
>VOMN01092632.1:0-18718 GCA_014899125.1 Orchestia grillus
TTCGAATTGTGCGAAGACCGGCAATTGTCTATACTACTTGTATATCTTTTAATCGTGTGAAGCTATCATTTCAGTGAGCTAGTAAAGAGTCGTTCATTGCCGTATTGAATTGAGTTGTTGGCTTGTCACTGAAAATACATCGTTTTTGCCTCTGTCCACAATTCCTAGGAACGCTAAATGATACATTTACATTTTTCCATGCTTTATTTACTGTCTGTCATCGATGACTACGTTTTACATGCTCACAGTAAGTCATCAACACCATGAACATTGTTTCTTGTCATTTGTTAACTAATCCCATCTTTCCTCTCAAACGCTAGCATTCTTCAAGTGCCAAATTATTCATAGTTTAACCTTCACGTGTCGCACATTTTAGGCTCAATTTTTTACACCAGCCTAACAAAATGTGTGATAAATTATGGCGGGAAAATATGTCATCAAATGTTCTAACAATTCTGATACTACTTATAAAAACAAAAACGGCAAGATTGCACTATTCTAAATAGTCGCAGTGTTCGTATCGTTTTGGACAAGCCCTCGGGGCGTTTAACGATTAAAACTAGCATGGTTTACCGGAATGTGACCATCCTTATGTTACATAATTTAGTTGCAAATTTTCGAAATCGAAAAGTCACAAAAATATTCTTTGCATAATTTGCTGTAATCTTGATACAAGGTAATTGGACTGCACCTTCAGATAGTTGATTGTATTTCCGAACAGGTGTAGATGTAAGAATTTATAACCACCACTCGAGCAGTACGGCGGTAGACGTCATTTGATGCATTATGTCACGCGTCTTTTCTCCGACGAACAAACCTGTACTGATCTGAGAACATCTTTTTAAAAACATATGAGGATAATTTTCCCGTAAGAATACATTACAAAATCAATGAAAATGCAATTCTTATTCCTAAGGAACTTAGCGACTAATGTTGAATATTTTTAACGAGTTTTTATGAACCGATTTTCCCTGATATCAACATGAGATTCCAAAGAAGCTATATTACCTGAAC
This sequence comes from Orchestia grillus, assembly GCA_014899125.1. Lineage (NCBI taxonomy): Eukaryota > Metazoa > Arthropoda > Malacostraca > Amphipoda > Talitridae > Orchestia > Orchestia grillus. Next base: position 1,015 of record VOMN01092632.1, read on the forward strand.
CAGTAAGCGGTCCTAAAACAGCTTGTAGGGCTTCCATGCTTCTAAAAAATCCATTTAAGTTTTGAACAGAAACGACGGCATTAGGTTACTATTTTGGGAATTTGAGAGCTAGAGGACTGGACGGCAACGTAGTTTTTGAGTGCTGCAGCCTCGAGGAGGTTTTGTTAATGCAATAGAAGCCTTATTAGTTCCATTCAAAATTTATTGGGTTCATTTTTTTACTTTACCTTCGTTACGTTTTCTCCAAAATACAGAAATTATGAAATTAGAGTCTGATGTTGGAATTTTAACGTTTCTTTCTACGTCAACCATTCACGCCTTTTTAAAAAATAATGATGTAATTCGTGCCAGAAATGTAAAATCTTCCTAGGTTGAAACTTATCTCCCTCTACTCTGGGCACCGTGAAGATCAAAAATAGCGAGACCCATCGGGCTCACCGAACTCATTTCTCCTTTTCCTTTGAGCTTCGAGAAGATCATAAGAGTTGGCTTGGGATATTCTCCTCTGAAGCTCATACATAAACGACGACCTTCACAGTCGAGGGATGACATGCCAGTTCAATGTACTGTTCAAGCTCGTGTTCGAAAAATGAGTAACATTTTACTGGACTGAAAAAATTTTTGTTGCATAATTAATGTAAATAACTGATTTCAGGTACAGTGAAAGCTGTCTTTTTTTATAAAAAAGTCCCAACCTGTTCATTTTCCTTGAGGAACCTTTGTTTAAGAAAGCTTGTTCTAATATATACTACTACCTCAGTAAGCCATATCGCCCAACTAACATTAATCACTTTTCTTACAAGTACCCAGTTCTTCAATATTATTTTTAACCTGCCCCTCAGATTTGCATGTACGTCTTCGTGTTCCTGGTGGCGGTGACGGGCAACCTCCTGGTCATCCTCGTGGTGTACTGCAACGCCAACTTGTGGAGCTCGACCAACCGCTACCTCGTCAATTTGGCGGTGGCCGACTTGCTGGTAGCTGTGTGTTGCACTTGGGTGCATCTCGTGCGCCACCTCTCATCGCCCCACTATGTTCTCCCCGCCTTCGTCTGCAGACTTGATAGCTTCTTGCAAGGTAAATTCTTCATTGGCATTGGCCTGTTTTGACTAGAACGCAAGATTCGGAAATATACACACCGCTTATGATATTTTCTCTTAGGTTACTTAAGAATTCTTTCGCAGGTTACGAGTCAGTTCATCAACATGTTTTGAAGAGAGTCTCAGTGTTTACCAACTTCAGCGGGTCACCTGCTGAAACGTCACCTGTCTGCTCGAATGTGCGCAAATAAATCGAGTTTAGTTGCGCTCCATAGAGCCGCTGTACCTAACGTAGGTTCATTTATCAGTTTGTGAGCAAAATGAGCTGAGACCTTCAACAGAAGAGTAAATTCAGCATTCAGATTACGTCAGTTCTAAAATGAAAGATGATTTTTTTTTAAATATAGTTACTAATTTTGGAATGCATATGAAACCGCTTTTCGAATGGCCAGCCCGGTGTGTTTATTCTGTCATGTTATTATTTACTATTATTGTGCCGGATCGATCTCTGGGTGGTGCAGTGCTAGCGTGCTTTCAAGAGATCCCGGGTTCGATGCCAGGCGGAGCGCTTCTCTTAGCAAAAAAAGGTTAACGTAACATTTACCGCTACAACCATGCGTACATGCTCGTGCCGTCTCGGCTAGCGGTAACCGTCAATGCGTCCTGCCATTTATTGAAAGCCACTGAAAAACCGACGTGCTGTTATGTCGACTTGATTGGGAAAGAGCGTTTTTTTCTTTTTCAGTTTTCTCGGAATTACACGTCACGTCGAAAACGGTCAAGAACATATGGTTAAGAATGCACATGCATGCCCCAGTTTTTTCATTCCGAAAATTGAGGGCGCACTTCATTCACACATCGAGATTAATATTTTTTGCTCATCTTGTGATACACGCTTCGATAATTCATTATAAGTTAACTCCATTTTTAATCGAATGAAAGATGTATAATTCGACTTCGAACGAACTGAATAACAATAGCGTGATATTAAAATAGATTAGTGCTAACGTTCACAAAGAAAGTAATTTCATCATTTAAATTATGGTAGTCCCTATTACAAGCGTAAATACATATTTCTAAGTCAATAAAATTTTTATGTCAATGAGGTTTTGATACCCAAACGATTTTTTGTCAAAAAATTTTTCATGTCAATACGAGCTCAATACTGGAAATAAACAGTTATTAATTCGTGCATTGCCACATGATTACGAATTTAACTCACTGAACGTTGATATTGAGCAGAGTGCTCCGAAATTAAAACATTTATGACCCCGAGTTATGGCGTTATCTAATAGCTTATGCATTTTTTCGTTATCCCAAAGGAAAATGAAATATCTACCAGTTCATGCGCTCTCATTCGAATTAATACATATTACTTAAAAGAAACTGGCATCGTGTCAAGAAGCACGATCACGATACACTTACAGGATGTAGAACTTGTCTTTTATGGGAGTTATTGCCCGTTTATGTGACAATGCAACCAAGAACGCTCTGCTCAGTCGAGTCCGTTTTTGATAAAATGAAAATATTTAGTAATTTCGGACATTTCGAGTGTATAGTTTTTCTTTGGGTCTTAAGAAATCGACAAGACACGCTCGTACTTAAGAAAATCTGAATCCAACTGAAATTTTATGTTCAAAGCTTTCTTGAAAAAAATTCTTCAAACTATCATGGCTTATAGTGTTCCTGAATGATTTTGAATTTAACTTATATTTAAAATTGAAATTAACCTATCACAGTTGTGAAGATAGAAGTGTGGTTTTAGAAACAGAACATTTGTCGTTGTTGCCTCTTTGCAAAATCAATGCATGACGAAGTTATCGTGAAGGTGAAAGATTTTCCTGTTCACTTTAAAATTATCTGGTTGATTTTGTTAACTTATTGTCGATTTCTCTGTCCATAACCTTCATGAAATTCCTGAAAATCCCGTAAAATCCATTTGCTATTTTTATTACCTTTTATTGCGATACCAAAATTCCTTCGTTATTTAAATCCTTTGTATTTGCCAGGGCAACCAAAGGACCTAAATTGAACTCCTGGAAATGGAGACCCACTGATCGGAAGAATTGTAAAAGTGTTTTTTTTTTGGGGGGACGTACATTACAAAATTGCAGACTAAATGAATTATCAAAGTGTCACTGCGGGTCAAGATAAGCGAGACACAAACAGTCAAACAGGTAAAAAGTGTACTAGGGATCACTTCTACTGTTCGACACAGCGGGAACAATGGGCAATTGCAATGTAAACTCAACGCATGCGCATGATGATTTGTACTTCAATTTTTAGGACATGAGTGACATTAATTTTACGCAAAGTAAAATCAAATAGCTAAGAATTTTTCAGCTTTATCTACTATACATTTTGAGTGGAAAGACCAGAGCTATAATATTGATTGAAAAAAAAGTAGACCTAATACATCAAATCATCAAGCATGCCTCGACAAGTGGGAGGAACACTCGTACTTCCGATATGGTAAAGGCTACCGCACGAATTTTATGCTTGACTCATGATAGGATTCGCTTCCTGAAGATATCTATGTACATTCATTTAATTGAGTTACAAATAGCTTATAACTGGTCTTGAAGATTGAGGTACCCAAAAAAACAAGTATTCGACGGTAACCTAAACACTTTTATTATACAGAAATGCAACGAAAACCTTAGCTCGCATGGAACAGATTCAATGGTTGAGGTTAGAGTTTATTGCGTCAGGCGTACGACAAACAAATAAAGCCGTTAACTCACCCCTCGCCACTACGCTTGGCAACGAGCGTGAGGAGCAACGCACGTTTCTAGAAGATTCCCTGCGTATGCAGGACATTGACCCACGATGTTAAGTGCTACAGTTTTAGCCGACTGTTATATTCTCGGAACTGAATAAACTTAGATAATACTATTCGAGTATATGAGCTTCAAGTAAAGGATCATTTTTTTAAAAACTGATGCTTCATTCATTTATCACTATGGTCGACCGTGGATAAAATTAAAATGGTGACATTTTACATACCGGTCCAAAAGTATCATCAAGCAGAAGTTACGTGAGAATATACTTACGCATCTAACGTATATTTAGCACTAGCGATGCTTCGTCATCTTACAAAGTTAAATGAAACGTTTAATAGTTCTTATAGTTTCGCATGTAGTTCTGCCCTACTAATTTACCAGTAGATTTATGCACATTTGATTCTTTTCTTCGATCTCGTGCGGTTAAAAACGTCCACATGTATGTAGTAGTAATAGCACCAAGGATGGCCATGCTTTAGGAGCACAGGCTTCTTCGCGCCGAAATAGAAGGGACTTGGGAGAACGGGAAAATTATGCCAAGGTGTGTTTCCACACAAGATCCCTGTGCATGGGAACAGCAAGTAAAGAAGGACGAGGAAGACAAGATAGAGAATCATCAGTAAAGGAGGCATGAAAACGGAAAAAAACAAAATGGACATGAAAGATAGAAATCCTGAAAGCCAAATTTGAACTGATGTAACCTAACAATGTTCCCCCAGGGAACCTATTCCTCATAGCATAAGATAGACAAACCTAACAAAGCCTATTGCCTATGGCCTATCATATGCCCCCTGACGGGACATGTCCATGTAAGATTATGGTAAAATTAAATTCTTAGTTCAAGATCGGTATGAATAAAAAACACATTGTGTGCAGATTTGTTTCGGGAGAATTGTAGGTAAAACAAAAACAAAAAGTAAGGGTAGGTAAGAACATACTAATACTGAGTTAAAATTATTGCTCTCTCTAGCACTTTCAAGCACTACATAGCTCATCTTCAGTACACTGTAAGAGAAGAAGGAGAAGTTCTATATAATTAACCGCATGGCTATACATTGGACTAGAATGGTCACACAACTGCACAAGTAATTAACGATCACCACCTTGTCCAAATTGTTTAATGACACGGAAGCATCACAACTATTCAGTGTGGGCTTACCGTAATTAATTAATATGCTTTCTGGTTACCTAAGTTCAATAGCTAGACGTTTGGCCAAAATCTAGAAAGTATTGTATTTTCACATATGGGAGGGTTGCAAGTGTATGACGGGTACCACTCGAATACGACTATTAAACGGGTTGGCTGTGGGTCGGTTAGTAATAGAAGACACACCCTTGTGCTCAGCAATGCGCGTGCAGAGATGATGCGTCGTTTCCCCACTATAGGTAACTTCACACTGGCTTGACTTGTACCAATACGATGTGTTGTATTAATTTCACAACACAACAAATTGTGTTGACAATCATTCGAATCGCAGAATACGGTCTAAATAATAAATTACAGGGCAACAAACTTAACTCATAGTCACGCTCGCAGAGCTCGTGTAACCGAGCCGTTTGAGAAAAGTCTTCAAAGCTTTTCCTACTAAAAATCAACGGGTATTATAACATGGAAACTATTACTTGATTTTATGAATCTTTTGACAGCGACAGCCCTGTCAGCCAGCGTCCTGACCCTGACTGCAATAAGCGTCGGGCGGTTCGTGGCCGTCATGTTTCCTTTGCGGGCCCACACCTCACCGGACCGAGCCTACAGGGTCATCCTGCTCATCTGGCTCGCGTCTGCCCTGCTGGCCTCGCCCTCTCTGCTCTACAGGCAGCTCTACAGCATCCAGGTTTGTGCTCCGCGCCCGCAGCCTCGGTACCTACCTTCTCTAGTACCTGTCTTGGCGGCTGAGAATCCTCATCGGAAGATTTCATGACCATATGCTGGAAAGAAAAGTAAATTTTCTATTACGTACTTGGCAAGTGCGATGAGATCGTAAGGAAATTTGACTAGCGATTCACCGTGCTCAGTGATATGTACGAGTACACTGTCAGATTAACAGGATTTATCGCTAGTTATGTCTGTTTTGTTGTACAAGAAAATGTCGAATAGAACTTTTTTTGGACAAGTTTCATAATTACTTATAAATTACCATTGGTAAAATTAATAATCAATACTGTACATAGTTAAAAAATTGGTATAATACAGGGCAAAGTTTCCTTATTTGTTAATTGCAAGCTTAGCAAATAGATATGGGAATAGAGTAAACGCTCACCCCACAGCCAGCGCGCTCCAAGTCATTGAGAGTTCAATCAGCAGGAAACAAAAAAAAACTACGTTCAAAATTTAACTGTAAAGAAAATGAGTTACCAGTAGGAACGTCGTAAAACGTATACTCTATTCAATCATTTTTCCTAATATTCACGTTATAGTTTTTATTTGTTTTGTGACGCTATTGAAACGTCTAACCTAGACGTTTCGTTGGCGCATCGCAGGCTGACCAGAGTTGCTGTGCATACACAACCGTCGTTGTGATGTTGTTTGACAAAAAATTTTGTGTAAGTTTTCAATTATTTTACCACTGTCACTGTATCTAATTTAACAGCGAATTCAATAAGTTAATTTTTTTTATGCATCTCGCGGAGACAAAAGCATCCTGGTCTCGGAAATAAAAGGTTTTGTACACAGCTTTTGCTTAAAAAATAAGCCATTCAAAATTTTTCCTATTTTCTACTCTCAATATTTCATCTTAGTCGCCCGAAAGTAACACATACGAGTACGATAGTCATTTGCATAGTCCACTCGCTGAACAGCTTCGAGCTCGGACTCGCTGTAGGGTTATTTCCATAAGCTTCACGGAATTAGTTAGCGTCAGAACGTCGCACATATTCGACTAAGCCATCAAATTTATTCCCTAAGAAGATTTTGTGAACATCGTTTCCCCGCGTGACATTATAAACTCAAATTTGACAACAGTGCTCAATTTGTGTTCGTAGTTTTTTCGGAAGTAAAAAAGAAAGACAATAGTTTTCAGCAGAATAGACTGATTTGATGTTTCTATGCTATTTTAAAATTACCTATATTATAGAAACATATATATCGGGTGTATCATAAAAATGCATACCTCTCTTCAGAATATCAAAAATTCACATAATATTAGACCGATATTGGCATTAGATAACTTCATGACTGTTAATTCACCTCACCTCTTCTGGAGCTGCGAAAACAGGTTTTGCTAAGCATAGGTATTCACTTTATGCAAAACAGATACATACCCCAGGTTCATTTTGATGAATTTCATTTCCTACGATAACTTCTCACTCTCGAGAAATCTAATTTACATTATCATGCCAATGTTTTCCAGTTTAACTAGCGCTAGCTGGAGTCCCTTACGTACTTCTAAAGAGTGATTGAAATCAAAACTGAACATAACTTTTCAGTCTCAATTTACACAGTTTTAGCACAGCCTGCATTGCAACATTTTAGACCTGACACCGGGAACTGGACGCAATCGCACCGCTGCTGAGGCTCATTACAAGACGTAACTCAGTGCAGATGTGAAACATATTTTTGCCCTCCCTCCTTCAATTTTCACACTTGAGCTGATTACGTCTTAAATTCGAGTACGCAATATCGCTTCTGTGAGTCACTCGTAAAAATTTGAACCGGAGAAGCAATCGTGTATTGTCCCAGCGGGAAAGAGCTTTCAGTAATTAAAGATTGTAGTCCGCGGTGCCGAAAAATTAGGCCTGGTGTTAAGTACTCCTTGAGATACATTCACAAAACTTATTAAAGGAAATTTAAATCCATTTGAGTTATTCGAAACAATACTTTCACACTTTTTCTATTCTTGATTGCAGTGGAAAGACATGCAAGTGTGGCATTGTGACGAATTCTGGCCGATGGAAGGTTACTTTGATGCTGAAAAATCAACGTGCATTGTGACCTCCGATCCAAAGAAGCACTTCTACACCTGCTTCACCATCGCTATTTACTTCATGCCCGTCACGGTCATGGTCGCCAGCTACAGGTGAGCTGTGTACGTTTGCTTTAAGGCAAATTAGAAATAATTGCAGCATCAAATTGATCTGAAACTGAATTTTCTCACTCATGTTGCTCTTCATTCCGAATTTTTCTTTGCAGAGGCGAAACGTCTGAGTTTTAAAATCTAGTTTTCCAAAAAAAAAGTCGCAAGCTGAGGAAGTAATATTTTAACCGAACGAACTTCATCCCTGAAGCCGAAATATCACCGCAGATTTTATTCCTTAAGTTGAACGTCCATCTTGTCGCAATCCTTCTATCGCTGAAATTAATTTAGAACTAGGAAATGTTGGATCGAAATAATTAAACTAAGTGATGCTGCAGCTACAGAGCTTCATCATCGAAAAATACTTATTCTGCAAAAGAACGTTTTATGTATTTGCCTTTTTAAGTAACAAATTTCACAATTCTTACGCCTGTAGAAGCGCAGTAACTTTCAGCAATAAACATAATGATCAACTTAGCTAAATTAAGTGAACGCAATCGGACAGGATTGTATCCTCATTCTTAAGCACAACTTTACTGTGATCTCAAATATTTCACACCTAAGAAGACATTTACCTATCCTAGTGATATCTTTGGTGTGCTATTTATTTATTTCTCGTCATTATCTAAAGGAGTCAATATGGAAAATATTTCAGGGTTCAGAATCTCGAGTACTTAGTTTTTATCAGCGAGGCCATACCAGAGAGGTCAGTCTTTATCAGTTATACAAAAAAAAAATATTTTTTTCCATTAGATTTCCCACAAATAAAAGCCCATCTCGAAGAATTAACGTCATCTGCCCTTCTATTTTTGGTGAGGTGAGTGTAATATAATATTTACCAAACGACTTGTAAGAAACAAAATGAAATTTTCATAAACGAAAAATAATTTGTCATAAATGAAATTAGATTTGTCATAAATGAAATTAGATTTGTCTCAAATTAAATCTGATTTGTCACAAATAAATCGGTTCTAAATAACTCTGGTTGTCGCAAATAAAATTTGATTTCACACAAACGAAATCTGATTCTTCTCAAATGCAACGTAATTTGCCAAAAAAGGAAATCTAATTGGCAAAAAAACGAAATTCAGATTGTCACGAGCGAATTCTGATTTGTCACAACTGAAATTTGAATTTTTACAAATGAAGTTTTAATTGTCACAAACGAAATCTGATATGTCACAAATGAAATTTGAATTGTCGCAAACGAAGTCTGATGCGTCACAAACGAAATATGATTTGCATCAAACAAAATTTGAATTGTCGCGAATAAATTTTTCATCGACTAAATAAATGTAGTTTCATGTTCATTTTGAACATGTTCCCTCTGAGCTAAGTGAGCTTCCAGGCTTGGAAATTTTGCCCGTGTACTCATGCTTCAAATTTTGGTAACAAAGTTGTCAGCCATGACCGATAACATTACGCCTTGTAATGGATGTATACGCATTTATAAACTATATAATTTGACATCATGAAATCATTTTGTTTTGCTTTGAATGGCAGGCTTCTTCAGAATGTTTTATATTTTTGACCGAGCTATGAGCGATCACAAAAGTTGTTTTCAAGGTAGAAAACTTTTGAAAGATCGGAGTTATGATGGGCTGCTGTGTAACCGATATGCAGGTAACGATGTCTATTTTCAGTTACACTTGGTGTGCTTAACCGAAATAATTTCCCAATCAAGAATTTACGCTTGTGGACGTCCCATATTTCAATATTTAAGAAATAATTTATATATATTGCAATTACAAGGTCGAATTTCTCACTGATTGGTGGAACAGACATGATGGAACAAATGTATTTTTCTTTTCAATGCTCTAGCATTTCATTCAACACGGGAATGAATAAAACCAATATTCAGGCATATTCCTAAGTATTGCAGCAGTGAAGCAGTCATGTACCTAAATGAATTAACATTATGCTTCATTGCTTTTATTTCATTAACTCGGCGTTCCCAAACGATTTGTTAAATGTTAAAGACAAGGCAGGTAATAAACTGAAAAATTCGTACTAAAAAAACATTTGCTTACTTTTTTATATTTTTGGTGCACCTTACGTTATGTTACGTCATGCTAAATTACGTTAAATTATGCCACGTTACATTACTTTAGATGAAGATACTTTATATTCAGTTATATAGTGATATGTTACATTATGTTATATTGCGTTATGTTACATTGTAAGAAAGCAAGGTGTAGAAACTTTTTGTAATATAATTGAATTATATAGTAAATAGAAAATAATAGAGAAATATACACTAAATTTTACATTAGTATTACGTAAAATGAATAGATGTTTTTCAAAACCTTATTTTCAACATATAGAGGTTATGGGCAAAATTGGCGAAGCTACTAGTGGACTCTGTAAGGCAGGAATGAAGGAGGGGAAATTTTTAGACTTGTGAGCCTCGAGTGAGCTGGCCTGGAGTTTAGGACGTCTTGAATGCCTTAACGAGATTCAATCGCACCTGCCAAGAACAATAAGTACTCCAAACCGGTCATTTAGAACACCCTAACTGATTAAAAACTCACGAAAAAATTTCGGAGGGGCCCCCAAGGGGAAGTAATAGGAAGCTCACCTCAGCGGTCTCTGTCAGCTATTGTACCGTGCGAAATGAACTGAAGAAGGAATTAAAGCTTTCAACCTATAAGAAGAGTCAAGCTCAATACTGTCTAAACACATAAAAGTAAAAAGATTGAATCGAGCAAAGCTTATCTTTAAAAAACAAGCTACGGCACATCAGTGGAGGTCTACGGCCTCCACTGTTGTAGACCAATGAAAAATTATTCTCTACGCAAGCAATTCCCAACCACCAAAATAATCGCATATGTGTACGTCAAAACTAAGCAAGACATCCCTATGAAAATGCATCCGTCCTTCCTGCATCATAAACTGGCCTTGGTAATGGCGTGGGGAGATGTGACCTCGACTGGGCAGAAAACTCCACTCATTATCATCAGAAAAGGGACAATATAAGTCAGCACACATATCTGATCTTCTAGAATCTAGAGGAGCAGTTTGATTCCTTAGATCCATACAACATATGATGTATCTAGAATTACCCTTCAACATAATTTCAACATAATGAAGCCTCCTCTCATTTAGCCAATCTTGTTCAAAATTGGTGTTGGGATAATATGACTGCTTTCAGGCTCAAAGAGTTGTGGTCTCTTTCTTTACCAGACCAGACTTCACTCTGTGAAGCATTAATGAAAGTTAAACTTGTTCATTAAATCAACAAAATGTTGATGCGCTTAGGGCTAAACTTATGCAACGCAGGGAAGATATCTCACCTCAAACTATCCGTGCAACATGCAGTCAGGTTACCGATGGGTTGACACGTGGCGCAAAGGCTAGAGTTGGTACTTTGTGCATTGACAGGAAGATGTATACTGAACTGCGTTATTATTTAGGGTAGACAAGTCATCATCAACTTTGCAGTAATGAAGTATTATTTAAATAAAATTTCGTCTATACGTCCTTTGGTCACCCTCTACGTTGTTTTATTGTCCTATTACATTACGTTTTATCATGACACCTCATGCTATATTAAATTATACCATATAATATAATATTATATGGTATTATGTAACATTACGTGGTATTATGCTAAGTTACAGTCTGTTCTATTTATGTGTAGAATTACGTTGCAAAATAAGTTATAAGAGTATCACGTTATATTTTGCCATATTTTATTAATTTATGTTGTACTACACTTAGGTATGTTGTGATGAATTAGGCTATTAATAAAAATTATTTGCAGCACCATGTCGTGCTGTGTCGTGCCGCGTCGTGTCGTGCCGTGTCGTGTCATGTCACGTCGTGCGGCGTAGTATCATGACGTGCGGTGTTGTGTCACGTCTTGCGGCGTCGTGTCATGTCGTGCGGTGTTATGTCATGCCGTGCGGCGTCGTGTCATGACGTGCGGCGTCGTGTCATGTCGTACGGTGTCTAGTCATGACGTGCGGCGTCGGGTCATGTCGTGCGCGTTGTGTCATGTAGTGCGGCGTTGTGTCATGACGTACGGTGTTGTGTCATGACGTTCGGCGTCGTGTCATGTCGTGCGGTGTTGTGTCATGACATGCGGTGTTGTGTCATGACGTGCAGNTATAGCGTAATGTAACGTAGCACAACAAATAGAACGCAAGGTAACAGCATAATACCACGTAATCTAACACAACGCACTGTAACGCATGTAAGCTCATATTGAAGTATGTAATTTACCATTGTATAGTACAGGGTAATGTGACATGTCATAATGTAACACAACGTAGCACAATACATCGTAGCGTAATATTTCATAATATGATGTAAGCAACATAAAAGTATTCAATAAATAGTGGAATACTTTAAAAACAATTTTTAGCCAATTACCTGTCTTGCTTCTAACATTAAGCAAAGCGTTAGCTGATGCCAAATTAAGCAAAGGAATATCAAAAATGAAACATGAAGTGACATTATGCATTAGCATAATGTCACTTCATTTATGTATACTAATGAATCCTCTGTGGAATATTTCCAGAATATTGTCTGAATATCACTTTTATTCTTAAACGTGTTCAAAAAACTGCCTGGGTATTGAACAGAAAAAATACGTAGGTTCTGCCATGTCTGTTCCACCTACGGGCGGAAAACTTGAGCTTGTGTTCACTAAATGTATGATTTTATTCATCTAAGTATGTGTAGTATATAAATTATAGAAGTGCACACATAGATTAAAAAATGAGCAGCAGCCAGTCGAGGTTGGCGACTTAGTCGTCACGCTTTGAAGCGTGAGGGCACGGGGCAGAATTTCCAGGCCTGGAATTTTAGATCGCTCCGATGAAACATGAGCTAAAAGAACATAAAATTTGAATTAATTTATTCTATGCCGAATTTAATTTTGTTCGTGACTATTCAAATTTCGTTTGCGATAAACCAGATTTTTTTTGACAAACTGGATTCAGTGTGTTACAAATTCGATTTTGTTTGTGACACGCCGGATTTAGTTTACGACGAATCAGATTTCGTTTCTGTCAGCTTCAACGCCGTTTGTCATAAATAGAGTTGTAAATAGTAGAGTATTCAATAAAAGCTTTTTTTTATACGCGTACATAAATAATAAAATGTGAGATGGGCATGATCTTGTTTGCTGCAATAAAACCTTAATCTTCAATACCAAGATTATGAACTGACAAACCAAATCCCTTTCTTTGAAGTAATATGATTTGATCTTCAAGACCACTAAACTAACAGCCTAACCCACATCTGTTCGGGACCCACGATGGCATTTGAGACTTAATTCTACTGCAATCAGAGCCAGATCTCCTGAAAGGATCACGTCTTGCAGAATTTTGCTTGGGCTCCAAGGCGTACTGGTAGCGAGATATCCTCGCTACCAAGATGACCAGGGTTCGAATCTCGGCCCCGGCAGGTGTTTCACGTAACCAGGGAGTACTTCTCTCGGAAAAGGAAATTTAACCCAAACATTCCTGACATTACTCACCACGCCAGTAGTTGTAAGACGTTGAAAACCCAACGGTGAAGCGTGTTGGAATTAATAAAGGTTCTTTTTTGAAGGTCATTATCGTGGCGGTATTTCATTTTCTCTAAACTGGACAGAGCGTTCAACTATTGGGTCTATGTTTCCAGGTTTCAATGCAAGAGTTTTAAATTTTACTCAGAGTGTACTCATAGGTTGTTCCTGACTAGGCTTGAACGTAAGCGAATGATCCATGATATGCAACCATGGACTCTCTAAGTATGAATAAGCTTTCGATAACCATAAGTAGTCTCTCTTGGTGTTCATTTATTTTTATCATTGAATATTTTTGAAATATAACCAGACACTCATTTAAGAAATTCTCATTCTTTCACGAATATTATATACCTACATTAGATCGGTCGCGCAATCAGGCGCTAAACTGTGCCGTACATACAGGTTTAACCATTTTGTCGGAAATGAAGACATCAGTGCAGACTTTTACAGGAATAGTGGTTAACTCTTTGATTTACGATAAATGTTTGTGTTTCTTCACGAAGTGAAGGTTTCTAATGCCTGAATTGTACACTATATTTCTGTATTTTTATCGAGTAAGAATTTTATTACAGGTTTGTGTTATTCAGAGTCCCAAAAAGTTTGTCACTCGATAACACCGTTACCAAGAAACCATGTCGAATAAATCATTCGTTATTTATACATTTTGCAAAAAATCATAGCTGAAAACTTTGACAACAGGCAAGGATAACCAAAATAAATACCATTTCACGAATGTCAAATATTTAAAAATTAATTAATTCTCGTGTCACGAAGGCTTACAATTTAGCCTCGATGCCCAGTCTGTCACATTTCCGTGTCTCTAAAACGCAAATTTCATATTAAATGGTACTTTTAAATCTAGGAACCCTCGATTGCTCAATGTTTACGAATCAGTTCACGCTGCGACATGCAGAATGTTCACACCATGACACGTTTGTCAAATGAAGAAACGGCGAAGACGCATATGGCTCTGTGCGGCCAACGGCAATGCTATAGCGCCGCCCCAAGTTGTATCAGAAGAGTTTCGCAATCACTATGTACCAGGACATTACATCTTTACGTACTAACACAGTCGTCTACGCGAACATGGAAGCTACAACGAGAACAGGCAAGATTCTGATCGGCCCAGGGAATTAAATGATGCAATTGAGGACAACGTAGTGCAATGGTTCCGCGACAAGGCATCTTGCAAGTACCCGAGCTGCAGCACGTGACTAAGGAACACCAAGCCACGTCGACGTATGACATGTGCTCCATGACATTGATTGCACGTTGGTGACTGAGGCAAGAACAAGACGATGAACATTTCTTGAAGCATGTTCTTGTCACCGATGAAGCAAGCCACTTAGTTTACATGTAACATAACGTTCTACGCGCATAACTTGAACAGCTGTTAAAAAGATAACCTTCATGAAGTGCATCGCTTAAACTTCCAACATCGGTTTAGTGTCCATACTCGTGTGTGGGCTGGTGTTGTCTGCGACTATCTTATTGGTCATATCTGATGCCGTCTCCAGTAAATGGACCAGTTTATGACACGTTTCTGAGAGACGTATTGCCTAAACTGTTGGAGGATGTGCCTTTAGGTATTCGCCGTCGAATGTGCTTCCCGCGCTGCGGAGCTCCGGCCAATTCCGATAGGAATGCTTGCAATATCTAAAGGACGCCTTTCCAAATAGGAAAATGGGCGTAATGAACCAGGAGCATGGCCTGCAACATATCCAGACCTGAGTCATTTAGACTTTTTTCTCTGGGGCCACATAAAATGATAGATTTGTGAAACACCAGTGGAGTACGGGATAGATCTTGTTACGACGATAGCAGCCACATAATTTAACATTACGAAGAACCAAGAATATCGCATCGTGCCAAGGAATTCATTCAGAAGAGACGCCAGACCTGCACTGATGTAGGGGTCAATATTTCGAACAGTTGTAAAGTATGTTCAATACACAATCTATTTCTTTAATATTCGTTTCTTTTACCTTTATGGCATTTCTCAGATAAGGAAATGTTATAAACTGGGCATCAAGGTTCAATTTTAAGCCTCAAAGCATTCGAAACTTAGCAGCTTAGGAATATTAGAAATTCATGAAATGTATTCATTTTGCGCGTCCTGGCCGACTGTCATTGTTAATACCTTTCGATGTTGAACACCCAGTATAATCTAAAATATCAATTTTACTGTATAATTTGTCTATATTGCATGTTATGCACGTAATATTAGTAAGTTTTGTTCGAGCTCAACAACAAGATTTATAGCAGGTATACAACAGGGTTATGCAAGACGAAATTTTTAATGGAACAACGAATATTATAGGTAAAATGTACAGTCATTAATTTTAAAACTTTGTGGTATTGTATCAATAAAGCTTATACCTTTGCCTATTTGCGAATGGGCCAATGAATTACAATGGAATGCCAAATTCATATTTCGACGTTAATGCATTCTAACTCGCCTTGGCCACATGTTACAGTTCCGAATGTTTTCGTTTAACCTACAACATATAGAATAACGTCAGGGAAATCATGCAGCATTCAACGTACAAGTCGAAAATAAGATGAAATTTTTCTTTGAATAAAAATTCAAAAATTGCTATATAAGGTTCTTCAGAAATTTTCTCACCAAGAAATTTTCTCACCAAACTACATACTGAGTAGAGTTTGGTAACCATGAATGAATATTCGTACTCACATCGTGCTTGAGCCTCTAAGTTAAGTATCTAAATTTCAAACGAAAGTTGAAATGCGACCCACTATAGAGACCAAAGAGACTTATGATGAAAAATTCTTACTTACCAGAGAGAAATTTCAGTAATCTCCATTCCTAGAGCGATGAAAATTTCTCTCAGAGCATTGCTTGGCGTTGAGTTAGACATATCAATCATCAAAATTCGAAACTATTGGAGTGCGACTTGTTCGTTGCAAGATAATCTGGAACGAGTAGACAAGACCAGACTATGGTCAAAGTTTGCAAAAAAATTCAGAGTATATAGGTTCAGTGAAATAAAAGAGCTGCATTGGT
Source organism: Orchestia grillus (assembly GCA_014899125.1). Classification (NCBI taxonomy): domain Eukaryota; kingdom Metazoa; phylum Arthropoda; class Malacostraca; order Amphipoda; family Talitridae; genus Orchestia; species Orchestia grillus. The sequence goes on from VOMN01092632.1 coordinate 17,394, forward strand.
GTAATTGCTGAAAATAGTGCATTGTATCACACTTGTCAATAGTTTCTGAGACCTGAATGGCCGCTCCAAAAGTTGCACGCAGCGAAAAGAAGGCGCGTCACTACAATTCAACAATTCTCCTGATTCACGCACACATTTTAAGGAGCAGAACTGGTCTTAAGACTGTTCTCATGTACGACAAAACGCATAGTGAGCACGATATACGGTGGCTCAACGCTAAGCATAATTTATTGTAAAGTGAGCAATTGAACGGGTTCCAGATATTTTAAATTTGTTGCTAAGGTCTCAAGGCCTCCATATAGACTCCAAGTATATTTTTGTGTTTTTAAAACTTTTTCCACGATTGAGTGACTTGTACAATTTCTTGACACGTATTAGTTGAATACAAAGACTATTAATTGAATACAGAGACATATGTGTTTGTTCAGTTTAAGTAAAAAATGGAACTGCACTACTCAGGTCAAAGTAAAACGTTTCAATCAAGAATCAATCCCATGAGAACCAAAGGCGCTACATCATCCCGTTTCATACGGCTACTATTAGTTTTTAGTTCAGAACTATATGCAGTCTTCTTACAAATACACGCAAGACTAAAGTTAGGTTTTCGCACAAAGTTAAATAGAGCCAAATTATATGTGCAAATAAAACTGAAGCTAGTTTTTCGTACAAAGGTAAATGCAATCTTATCCCTTATCTACACAGGACTGAAGTTAGTTTTCCTGTATGCAGTATCCGTGAAGAAATAATTGTCATAATAAGGTTAATTAAAGTCCCTCGCGTCCCAGCCTCGTGGTGTGGCGCCTGTGGGCCTCCCAGCTGCCTGGGGAGCACTGCGCCGAGTCGCGCCTCACGGTCACCAGGAGCAAGAAAAAGGTCGTCAAGATGGTCACGGTGGTGGTGGTCGTCTTCGTCATCTGCTGGACACCCTTGCAGTCTCTTATACTCTTCACAAATGTGAACAAGGACGTCCAGGTGATGGTTCGCAAATCTTGGCTCGGTATTTTTCCTTAAGCTGAGCTTTTGTACGCAAATGGAGCGCAGATAATGTTTAAGACTAAATCTACCTATCTATTTATCTATCTAGCTTGTATAATACTAAAAATCTGGTCGTCTGGTTTGTTTGCTTGTTTGCTTCCTTGCTTGCTTGAATCCTTGCAGAGAAGAAAAAATATACACTTTTGTCATATTAAAGAAAGGAATTTGAGTCGGGCATGTTAGTAAAGTGAATACGGGAAGAGAAAGAGGGTAGAATCGTTTGTCTGTCGGCTCTGATATATTCAAAATTCATACTCTTCATTTAATCCTGTATTGTGGATACCGACTTA
>VOMN01092653.1:0-15562 GCA_014899125.1 Orchestia grillus
AGGTCTGGTGTGGGTGGTCTGATGTGGGTGGTCTGGTGTGGAAGGTCTGATGTGGGTGGTCTGATGTGGGTGGTCTGATGTGGGTGGTCTTATGAAGATGGTCTGGTGTGGATGGTCTGGTGTGAATGGTCTGGTGTGGACGGTGAAATATGTTTATTGCTATCACATTAAAATGAGTGGTAGGTGGCAGGGCAGACTATATTGCTGAGTAGTTGACAGAAAAATCGAAAGTATTTTCGTAAGCTAAAAATATGAGAAAAATATGCAGATGTTCGTTTTTGCGCCACAAATCCTTTAAATAAATGCACATGAAGACTGGTACACGTGCAAGCACATATTTTTTAAAATCAAACGCTACGTTATGATTCAATTATTAAAACTCGTTGTGGAAAGATACTCGCACCTCAGAGACGGGTTCAACTGATGAAGACATAATATGAAGAGTCCGAGTTGTTTCTTTTCGGGGAATTTCGGATTAGAAAATCTAGTGCAAGTGTCTCTTCAAAACGAAAATATCTGAGCACATCTTACTATTCAATATTGGTATCAGGGACAGTGTTTCTCAACTTTAGAGAAAGCGAACTTCTTATTCTAACCATCGCGACTCAACTCTATATTCGAGTGGAATCTTGACGAATGGGTCATAATTAAACGGAATTATCGTTGATTCGACGACATAGTTGGTGAGCACGAGCTCAGGCACCTCCTGCCGTAATTGTGTCGGCAAAGTTACGACTGCTGACGTCAGTCCGTCGACTGCTCGAGTCAATTCTCGGCATAGGTTCTCGCTATTGGACCATGGAAAATAAGTTCCTGTCCCAGCCGTGAAAAAATGCGAATAATTGACTTTTCAGTTAGCACACAAGTGCTGAGCATGAGTCAAATCTCCTGACGGCCACAGTGACGCGTCGTTTTAGCTGTAGTAAAGGAATATTTTAATGAGCACACAGAGGAAAATAAACGGGGTGCATTCACCAAGACAATAAGAGGGACCAGGAAAATTTGGTCTTACTGAGGGTTAATTTTCCATTGTTAGAGCGCAATTGTGGCAGTGCCCTTACAGGGCTGTCCGACCTTTGTCTCCGTGTGTTCGTTCGTGTTCTTTGTGTTCTTAGAAAATTCATAATTCGTTGGGATTTAGTTAATGAATTGAAACAATACAGATAGCATATAAATATACGAGTACGTTTATTGAGCCAGATTAGCCATCGAGTCAATAATGGCCGCAGAATTTTAATTTGTCTGTTAACTCGGTGCCTGTCGCCACCGCTACGACAAATTTTATCAGCCGTAATTTATGAGATGCTTCAGCTACTACTCGATATCTGTACGCCCTTTGCTTCTACAAAAAATTAGAAGTCCCTGCAAAATTCAGGCTTGAATAAAACATTGAAATTTGGCACAGCAAAATTTACCCAGGAAAATGTTTCATAGTCTAGAAATTGTGTTATTTTTGTTATTATAATATATAAAATTAACAAAAATACATCAGGGGATGATTGCACCGATAGAACTTGGCACCTTCAAATTTAATTAAATTTTTTTTCTTTATGCAAGTAATTGAGTTACCTCTGTAGGAAGAATGTATCGAAAAACATTCATAAATTAATATTGGCTTTCCAGTTCTGCCAGTATTAGTATGCAAGCGTGAACACAAAGAATAGTGCCGATACATAATGACATTGGATTTGAATCTTCTCAAGAAATATCATGCCCCAACCCCATTCTTAGAGGAGGATGTACAGTCCCAGATTTATAGCAAAGCTTTAAAAAGAGACGGCGTCAGACGTAAGGGACGGATCGACTACCTCCTTAGCAGCGAGTAGGACCTACTGTACATTTCTGGCCCAGTTTCCTTGGGGCTACCGAGGACGGATAAATTACGCAGATCGTTGTCACCTGCACAGAGAGGTGCAAAAAGTGTAATTGTTTCTGACTCAAAAATTTCGAATCAAACAAGTTTCTAACGTGCGTTGTCTACCCACGGCTAAGTTAATCTTTATGCTACACAACAACGGGTTGTTTTATCATGTCAAGCGTAAATGATTTATTTCGAAATGACTGAATGGCACACAGAGAGCACAATTTTTTGGAATCGCCTCATACTGGCCCTACCGAACTTGCTTTGCCTTGTTGCAAAGTGAGGACCTCCGTTGAGATCTATGTTAAGTTTTTCCATTTGTTCTGTACAAGGTCTTCTCTTAATTCAAACAACACAAATGCCTTCCTTCCTGAAACAAGGGTATTACATATCTCCAAATGTACTACAGAAATCAGTTCTGTTCTACTGCGTCGTGCCCACAACCTGTTCTTGTATGTTTTCATGTATTTAATTTTTTTATGTTTTATGTTTTTCATGTATTTGACAGCAGAGCTGACAGTTGACACTTATACGGAGGAAATTATAGTCATTTCAAAGAATTAAAATATTGTTAACGGTCAGAATTTTTTAAAGGTCATTTCAAACTAAAAATTCAGTTTCATTTCATGACAACGCATTTGCAGCGACCACATTTACGACAACCAGCTAATCACTGCTTCGTCACTATTATGTTCAAGTCAATCATTAGTTCGCTTTTCGTTTAGTGTTGGATGTTCCCTTTTCTTGAGCTCTTTTCACTTCCATTCCATTAACCACGTACTCATTCCGTCGCTCTCGTCCGCATTTTCCGCCAGGCGATAATCGACGCTTCCTCTCGCAATATTTTGAAGCACCAGAAAAACGTGTGCTGATCTTTGTCTCGCCTCGGTCCAGTCCAAAAAACTTCTTTCTGTTTATTTCCTGCGTCTAGTGCGTTTTAGTGAATGTGGTGTTCTGAATTGTACGAGTGCGTGCTTAAAATTTGACTTGCGAATGTCCAAATAGTGTAGATCTCATTGCTGAAGAGCTCCAACAACACAAATAATTTTTGTGGAAGAGGTGTACTGAATTTCTTTTGGGAATCCATTTGGAAGAATATTCAGTCCAGTGAATTTCGAAAAACTCGCTTGCAAGAAACGCTTCTCATTCCCTTCGATGGAGCTTCTTTATTGCTCTCGTTTATTTTACATTAAACCAAAATCCCTGATGAATAACGACTGTTTCTTAAGCAAATATTTGCAACACAATGTACTTGGAGCGCTCGATCAGATTTACACGCCTGTGTTCATTTTCTCCACTCGTTTTTTAATCCGAACGAAATTGGTTTTTGGGCTGCACTCGGAGCCTATCAAGCTTGAAAAAAACAGATTTGTATTTTCTGAGCGATTTTTTTGGCCTGAATTGCTGGCAATATCGTCTAATGCTGCGCTTTCTCTTCCAAGCATAACTACCGCATTGCATTTGAGCGCAGAAACATGAGAGGTTCGTTGAACCAAGTGCAACAAAACATACGATTCATTATTCCATGTGTCTTAAAATGAACTAAATACCTTCAAGAAACACACTTTTACATTTCATTAAAATTTCCGTCATTTTTGTGCACGTGTTGTGTTAGAGACACAATTACGATAATATTTCATCCACTTCACATATACTGTATAGCATAATGAACATAATTGAAATATTTTACTCTGTGGAACAGCATTTGTGCTGCTATTTAAATTACACTAAACAGAATTTTGGTACGAGCTTATGCTCTCGAATGACATGCTTAATTATGTCATTCACAGTGTGGGACATAGTTGATGTCTATGTAGTAGGCTTGTTACAATGGTATTCATAGCTACACGCTTACTATTTTTGCTTTTCTTCGAGTTATTCATCATGGAAATGACGTTTCACAATTACTAATGGTAATTTTCACAAGCTAAGTTTTATTTCTTCTCTCAAAAAATCAAATCACCCTTCATTATACCTAAGTGCCACTATGTTAGCTTGGCTCAATGAATTGCCATCGAGTTGTACGAAGGCTCAATCGCAAAGTTAATCTTGGAGAGTAATTGTTACTGAAGTGCAGTTTTTGCAGGCCGTTATGCACAACCGATCCTGATGTAAAAACTTGAAAGTTTTCTCGAATAGACACACACTTTTTAACACACCATTGTACATTACTGTCACGTCACTGCAGACGAAATCATACTGTATGTTACGCCTCACCTAGCCTTAACTTACGCAATGTCTCGACACACAAAATGACGTTACATCTGACGACAGAAAATGTTTCCTGTGTATACGAATTAACTCCACAAAAGGAACGATAGAATGTTCTCGTCGCAGCGTGGTGAAAATAAACTCAGAGGTAGTTATCTCAAAATGTTTTTCAGGCGACCGTCGAAAGCAACGAGTGGGGAAGTCGCCTAATTGGATGCCTCCTGTTTGCTTTTCATTTTTAACAAACGAACCAGGCGTAGAGCTAAAAAGTGACAATTTTATTCAGCGTACTTAGAAATAACACAGGTTCTAGGTAGTTTATTGGTCTAGGTACATCGTCGATAATTCGTCTATGGCCATTGGGGCATACTCTGAAAATTTAATTGTCTATCCACACATGCTATCGTCAACACTATCGAAAATTCATTGAAAGATACCTTCGCAGAATCGCCAGCGAACACCGTTTTGATTCAACAAAATTTCTACGTTAGCATGCCTCCGGCAAAACTTTTTCATTCCTGAAAACAACTCCCTTTGCTGTCTAATCTGCACACGGTTCCGGCGGTGCTCAGGGCCGGCTCATCCTCTGCGAACAATGGCCCTCGACACACAATGGAGCTCTGTGTCGACCGCCGGCACCTGGGCGCTGTATCACACGTGGGCAGTCGAGCGATATGGTGTGGTCTCTCCGCGTCGGGATATGAAAGAGACAGGCTTGTGTTGAAGGACAGTGACTAAATCGTGCGATAAGGTGTGGTTTCTCCGCATTAGGATACGAGAGACAGGCTTGTGTTGAAGGACAGTGACAAANGTCACACGATATGGCGGTCTCCTGTTAGCAAATGGAAGAGACTGCAAGATTCAACGAGCCTCTAAATGTTGACCTTTTTCCTGATTTTGACCTGGCTGCATTAATTTTATTGTATTTATATAATAAATAAATTCCGAATGAGTCGTCTCACTTACAACGTAAAGGAGTCTATTTTCCATTATTTGTTGAACGCACAATGTTTTGGGTAAATATTTAACTTCCTGTGCTTAACGTAGAATTAAGAATCCTAATTCGAAGTTTCAACGTGACTTCTTCCCGTAAGTTTAGGGTTGTAGTTTTACTGAACGCAATCAGAAGTTTCATCGCGATTTGCATATTTTAATTATAAGGCTGTACTCGTACTGATTGAAAGCCTGATTGCTATATGCTTTGTATGTGGCTGATTTAGGAATAAACTATTTTACTTTTCTTTTTTCTCTTGTGCGAATCACATCAAATTAGCTCATTACAAATTCTCGAATGCGTTTATTTCAATATTTTTACGCTATTTTTAATATATGTTTTAGAGTTAGCGCCACGGAAGATTCAAATAAAATTTAAACAGCTGCAGACAAATTTTGCTGCTCGCGACGTTTCACAGCAATTTGTGTTTCTACATGTCTTTTAACGCTAACTCTGATTAATGATGGAGCAGTAACTGCACTATATTATTTAGGAATAACGTTAGATCCAAGTGAGGTACGTTCCATATCTGGCACCTTGTGGATATAAAAAAGGGCTGAAGAGGACAGACCCACAATTCTCATGATAGAATAGTACTCACCATCCCGTACGTGCCCTGGTAGACATGATACGCGCTTTAGCGCTCACGTAAATGGAAATGCTTTGTGCCAGTAGCGCGACTGCTGAAGACCGGGAGTCTTACAGTTCAATCAATCACTGTACAAGATGTCATTCCGCTAATGGCTCGCCATTAGGTTTAATACGCTTGCATGTTTAGCAAATAGATTAAAACTAATGGCGGAGAATAATTCACCGACAAGATTTTGCAAATTTGTCGTTTACGGTCATTTTATTCTTATTCTTAAACATTCTTATTCTTAAAACATCAGAATGCAAAAAGATAATACTTCCGAGAGTATCGCATTAATTTTTTACGATCAATTCATGCGATGGTGAGACCAGTGAATGACACCTCGGGGGCACAAAAATTGACTCCTTCAGCCTGCTCAATTATACTTCTGAGTTGATTAGACATTTTTGGCCATCAGTTTTCAATCTGGAAGTGAATTAAGTATCTTTTTTATCGTGGTGTGTTTGATAACTATGAGCTTCCAATTTTGTTAATAACTCAATGTTTATTCCTCTACATGGAGTTCAACGTAAATCGGCAGATTATCAAGCCACGTGTTGTTGAACTGAATTTTTTTTCCAGACCTGAATCTAAAATATTTTTTGTCGAGGCAAGAGCGGATGTTGATCGGGCCACCCAATGTCAGGTCCAGCATTTCATTACATTTTCCGTTGTTCAATGAAACCAATGAATCTGCGCTCGCACTATACTAACTGTATTACTCAGTGAATTTGATTCAATCAGTTTAGTGAGTCAGGTAGAACAGCCAGATCAATTAAACTTAATTGGCCTTCAGAGCGATGCTTGGGATTCCAATTGTTGGTGAGGAAATCAAAGCATAAATAAATTGGCGTCGGAGTATGTAGGTTCAGAGACAACTTCTCTCTCGTACTCTATAATATCACATTAGAGCTAACGAGCGTCAATGAGATGAGAGAGAGTCCCAAATCCTCGAAGGAAAACTATTGAATTTTATCTGGCTCACCATCGAGTGCGATGAAGTGTCTATCGGAGCCATATTTTAAGCCTGATCGTCTCAACGCACAAATAAAAGGAAGTGGAGGCTTGAGAGGCATAAACAAGCCCAATGGCATAGAGCAGGCATCGGAGGTACGCTTTGGTCGGAGCTCTAATGGTAAGCCTGATTTGTGAGCCAAAATAGCTCCTAAAAAATGGACTTCAGCTTTAAGGAGCTATACGATGCTCAGACTCGTGTTTGCCCACAGAGGAAACCCTGATTTACTGAGCATGTTGCAAGTTCAGTAGGAACTGGAGACTTCAAAGTGCTCCATTCTTGGAAGTGCGAGGGTTCAAGTGATTCAATCATGAGCGCCTCTTTTAGGCGCTATTTTGTTGGCGGATGAAGATTACAGAATCAAGTGTGCTTAGGAAGAACTCAGCGAGTGGCAGAAATAGTTTTAGCAGGTATTGCTTTTTTCATACATTTGTAGATGTTCGACTCGGTGTGTCCAAACTTTAAGGTGTTTTTCTTTATTGGTCGTCGTTGAACTTGAGAGACCAGTAAGCATCCTCTTGTTTGTGAGCGTCTCCATAGATCGAAGGGCTACTGAGAAATTCGACCAGTATTGAAATGAGAAGGACGTATCTTCTACACATCTACTGACTTTAAATACTCTCAATGTAGCTCATCAAACAATACCACTTACGTAATAGTGGGAGGAAAAAAATGTTAATATTCCTGAAGAGTTGCTATAGCACCAGTAAAAAAGTTCAGTAAAAAAGTGCATAGGGATGCTTACTTCAAAATTGGACAGTAGATTTTCATAACGTTTCGTCATTAACCGAAAAAGTGACGACAACGAAACTTTTTGTAGCGTACACTGTAAACTTCTGGTCTCCATGCGTTTATAGGAAATGAAGCGAAACCAAAAAAAAGAGGGGGAAAATTTTCACTTCAGCGCCGGCATTGACGTTTGTTAAAGATATCGAGAATCGCAAATTGAGGTCCACCAGAGCTCAGGATAACAACCATCGCTTTCATACAGCGATGTGGGACGTTAAGCGAGAAATGCCCGCCATTTGAGTCCCTAATGACATATTGCGCGCACTCTGTTCACACAATTCCGGAAAGAAAAGTCCTGTGAACGATCGTAAAGTTTTTGGAGGTCTTTACACAGAAAGTGAAATGAATTATAGGCATAATTTGAGATTGAGCTTTATTCTTCCCCGACTGAATTAAACACACTAGATTGAACCAACTTCTTCAAATGCCCATCGCTGACGTAACCAATGCAGAACAGTTCTATGCTAAAACATTAATCGTGCTAAAATATTTTAGGTGCAAAGCTGGATTACGCTTTTACCATTAAGAAACGTACATATACAAGTTGTACTAACCAGTTTAAAGGGTCTTAATTAAAATGCCTAACGATCGAGGGGCACGACGGGAGCCTTAGGAAAGATAGAAATCGATGTCTTGAGCCTTTAGTATCCGAATAACGATAGAAAATTTACTCACAAAGATAGTGCTAGACCAAAAGTACCATAGGACCACAGTGGCCTCGGTACGGGAGCTCGCTGTGCTATGCAGGGCGGGAGGAGGAAAAGTTTCCCTGGTAGCATTTGATAATTGGAAGTTTCAACGCGACTTTCGCACTCAATATTAAGGTTGTGTCTCGCTGTTTAAAAGTTCAATTCAAGATTAGCATTTTGCATTTCACGTGACTGATTTCGAATAATTTTTTTTTCTGCAGCCTCAAGGAAAGAGGGTCAGGAATGTAGGTCCCACCTCAGACCGCGGCCTAGCGAGCGCTCGGCTAAAGGGAGAAACCGTCTCGTCCGTCCGACGCCGTCGCTTTTAAAGCTTTGAGATAAATCTGCGACTGAACATCCGCCTCGAAAAATGGGGCTGTGGCATAATATTTCATGGGAAAAAATCAATCCTTGTGTCAATGCATCTGGATGCAAAGAGCAACGGAACTCTGACCAACAAAATCTGGCCGCTAAACGCATTCTGGTACAACAATGGGAAAGAGGAGTACCACGGGTCTTTTTTCGGTGTGCTGGGGAATTATAATATATTTTTAATCTGATTAATCAGTGGGAACTTAGCTTCGAAGTTAAATGGAGGCAAAACAGGTCATTCAACATGAGGTGGCTATTTTTGAAGTAGCCTTAAATATGTACTTCGTGCGATATGTACGTGGGCTTCATCTAGTTACATTATTTATTGAGAAGGAAACCATTTCTGAGATACCACTGTAAGAAGAGTAATATTTCTGGCTTGGTCTACAATTTTGACTGGTTATTCGGAGAAAAGGAAATGACGGATGAATAAAAAAATGTTATTATTATTCATGCAATCATTTATGCTGTAATCATCAAATAAATAACATAGATATCAATTATGTTTATGCAAGTTTTTTGCGAAACACGTTTTCATTTGCGGTGTGCGTCAATAGTATTCACAAAACAACAACGTACAAATATTGATTGGCTTCTGTAAGTTCCTCACTCCAATATGCACGATCTTCAAACTAGGGGAATGACGCTTGGTGTTTTCTTAAGTAATACTACATAGTTTATCATCAAGCATCAAATAGAATGAAATTGGCTTTCGTTGGCTCAAGTGCTCACAATTTCCTATTACCAAAATAGAGGGCGGGCCCTAGAGTCTTGGAAAGCTTTTGAACGAGGGAAGGTAGACAAAAGTAACATAACGTCATCACAAAAATGAGTCCGGCAGGAATCCCCGAAAAATTTAGATACTAAAACGTGCACCCTTTCAGAGCAAACGTCTGAAATTTCGAAGATACGTTTGTTGTACGATCCTGATCTTTAAAGTCATCGGTAAGGAGTGACAGAACTGAGGACAAACATTTGACTCAGTTATCTTCTTTAAGCTATGAGCTTTGCACGTGCGATTGTGTAACCAAAAGCAAACCAAAACGCTAAAAAAATTTCTCACAAGACATCTCAAAGCATCTGCCATAAGCCACTTCATTCATAATAGGGTGTTCGGGAAGTATAATCGTATACTTCACATAGTCATATACTTCAATTATAACTGGACTTCTAAGAAGTAAAGGAATGATATGGCTAAAGCGAGCAGAGAGTGATAAAATTTAATTTTTTCTAGAATATGCATTATCACTCAACGCTTGATTATCAGGTAAAGCGTGTGTACACATTGAACCATAAAAAATAATAATCAAAATGTTACACACGTCCCAATGTTTGAGCAATTGGCAAAATATGTAACAATACCTAAATATTAAATGCTCATCCAAATGAGCTGAAATACTAAATACTTGGATTACATTTTTACGTGCACGGATCTACTAAACTACGTTAGAGTTTTCCACCAATCCACGACTCTCGTGAGTGTTAGTGCCGCTTTTGTTGCGTAGATTTGAACTTGATGTTGACCTCCTATGAAGGAAAATTAATTCCTCATCGGGATCGCTGTCACATTGCTAACTTAAATCTTAATTTATTACCTTATTTTAGCTCTGTTTTAATTAAATTCGAAAGTTATACACAATGTTTTATACATAGCTGAAATTAGCCACAGATTGTAGCTGAATCCCACTACAATTGTGAAAACCTTTTATTATATCCATGCTTCATTTTGTTCTGCTATTTGACATTTGAAATAAACTTTTAATCAAAAATCAATAAAATCAATAAACGTTGATAACCTTGTTTTTCCACTACTTCGTTCCAGCAGCGCCTGTTCATTTCCATCTGAATGCAGTCCGCTCATTCCCTAAGGCCTTTTATTTTCCGCGTGAATTCTTAATGCGGAATGAAGGGTCTGATCCGATTTGTTGTTCGAAGATTCTGCGAGTATCATCCCGATTGATTGATTCATGAATTAATCTTCTGCCGCAGTTTTATGTAAATATAATGAACAAACACGTTCCCGGAATTTACTCGTTGATATGTTACTGTGAAAAAATATCAGACGCATGTTGGAATGAAAGGAAGAGAAAATACTCTACATGAATTATTATTAATAAAATCGAATACCACATTTTCACGTACGTCATGTGAACGCGTACTCCATTTACCTGTTGATTTCAATAAACAGGGCTAGTTTCTCGTTAATACGACAGCAAGTGTTCCTCTCATAAAAGTGTTATGCTGTCGCTCAAATCCATACAGATACGGAGTCATGTTATATGCGATGAAAAAATGTTGCCCAAGATTAAGAAGAAACAGCGATCGTCGTGCATCTGCAAATCAAGATTCACAATTCCACTGTGTTTCCCTTTCTATCTCTGTGTCTGGTTCTCCTTCGTTCCTCACGGGCTTGGAAATATCGCTGTGCACGATTTGAGACTCCGTCAATTAGTCTGTGAGTATAGGCCCACGAAGCGCACTGCAACTCGATCAGTCTCGTTTTAGCTTTCAGAGTAATTCTATTTCCCTCACTTAGGTCAGACTTTTGCAGCAGTGGTACAGACTACTCTGAGAGGCGTCTCAAACTTACAGGAGTTTTAGCGATTCTTATCAACCGTCAATGAGATTATACTGAAAACAGGTGTCAAACAAACGCTCAAACGAATACTTTTCTATAGATAGAAGCCCCAGCATCGGCACTGATCTATTCCCCTTAACCATCATGTACAGTGAGACACCCACAGCGACTGTTCATCGAAATGGGATGAGCGAAACTTTCAAAGAGCCCGGGAGGCACCACATCGGTTCTAGAACTGTGCCACCAAACTCACCATTTCATTCCAAACCTCGTGAGCAGGATCCAGAGTTGTGCCCACCAGAGTTCTGAGCACAGGTCCACAAGTTGTGCTGACCCAAAGTCCAACGAGACTCCTCGTACGGTCATGCAAGTACCGGTGTCTGCAACCATAAGAGTGCTTAGAGTACACCGCGTTGAGGAGGGATGGTCTCAAATGGTGACTCCAACTGGCTTTATAATCTCGGTGTTCTTTCGTATCGGCAGGACGGCAACACCAGTTCTCCGTAGCAGGCTTATGTAAGCTATTTCTTCTAAGGATTGTGGGCACGTGTTCTCGAGAACTTTTTCAATTTTTTGTGTGATATCTTATCCCTGACTTTTTTATGATTTATTATCAGGAAACAATACAAACTTTTTTTTAGACTCGCTGTTCCGATTTTTCATTTTTAAATACATAGCTTCTGAAGAAACCATTGGAACCGGCGATGCAGCCGCGGATCTGTCGAGTCAACAACGTCAGCCTCGGGAAAAGCGGTTAACTACTGACTGCAGCACAAGTTCGTCTTCGTCCTTCACTGTAAGACTTGAGTTAAGTTTGCCACTTTACGCGTGGTGTGACGCCTACAAGTTCTCTAAAAGCAAGTTTGAATGCGCAGGATCGCGATCCTTTCGATTTGCTGCCTGAATGGACCCGGTATTCTAAAGCAATACTTGCAGCAATAGCCTCCAACATCGCGTCACCGTAGACTCTCTCTGCCTCGACTCTACCATCAACCAGGATGGGGAAGAGGTGCCACCCAATGCTCGTTCCACGCACATCAGGATTACTGTTACCACTTCGTACTTTCGTGTAACACATGCATTTGCAAACTTTAGCAACGCATGCAGACGTGTCGCCTCTTACAATCAGCAAAGGGAGGAAATCAAACCCTCGGAACAGCCTTAGAAAAAACTCAAGAAAGGACATGTGCCCTTTGTCCCCGACTTGTGATCAACCTTTGCGTCATGGTATTCTGCAGTTTCACATTTAGGGTAAAAACAAATAATTTAATTTATCGACCTACAAGACAGTAAGTTGAACCCAACAATAGATTTCGAAAACGATATAAAAAATGCCCATCGGAATACTAGTTTCATAACTTTCATAGATCTGACTAAAAGGTCAATACAAAGGTCATGAGAGAAGTGGCCGCCGATCAGTGCTCGCAGGACTGGTCTGACACGCCAGTAACTCGGACTCAAATACTAGGCCGACGCATAGGGAACTGGAATCTGACCAGTGGTTGCATCATAGGTTCAATAGTCCAGAGCCCAGTCACCAACTGCTCAATCTCTCTAACTCTTTTAAAGAATAAAAAATCAGTGCCCGAAGCACAATTTCAAGTTTATCTTCATTCTTCGTTCTCGTTCCCGACTTACTAAGACCTGTTAAAACGGAATACCAACCATTACACAAGGCTCAGCCAGCGGAATATGTCTTGTCACACTTTTTACGTGTTTAAGTTATCTAAATAACGAACGTGAGTCACCGTCTATATGTTGCATATAAATGCGTCGAAGTGAATCGGCTTGAAATAAACTAAAATGTTTCTAGTTTCATGCGTAGTTTCCATCTTTAAACTTGAAGCGAATTTGGTTGGGTAATCTTTGCGGCTATCATGTGAATCTTATTTTCTAAAGGTACGAAATTCAGTACAAATTCAAAATCCAAATATTAATAAGAATTCCAAAGCTTTCTACAGAATCGTACTGAAATGTCTAAATTACATTGGATTTAAAATTAGTGTTATCTCACGTACTTGTCTGAACACATATATTTCCATACAAATTTTACCATGTTGAAACACAACAGATTTTTGATGCAACACTGAACGTTTTGTCACATTTAAGGGCAGAAGCAATGGTAAAAATAAAAAATACCACCTTAATTAGTCTTTACTTGGCCTTCACCTCTCACCGTAGCTTCACCGAGACTCAATTTCCAAGTTTCTAATCCCTGCCATAAACGCAGATGCATGTCTTCAAAGGGATCCCTCCGTAGACGAGGATGTTAAAACGACGAGGATCGCAAAAACGGAACGAGAACAGCGCAATAATTGAGATCTGTCGCCGTGCGAGTCGTGTCTCTTTCAAAGTACGTCGCCCCGTGCCAGTCTTCGCATGCTAGCGTGCTCACCCTGCCTTCATTTCAGCATGATGGCAGAGAACTCCAGTCGAACGGAAATGAAGCAATTCTATGCACATGTATATGACCTTGCATTTTTCTTACTGATTGCTTATGTTTGTCGTCTTGACGCGCGTCGTTTCATGACTAATTTATTGTAAGAAAGAGAATTCGTACGGAAGTAACGTGAACTAATGTACATTTCATACCTGAGGGGCGAAGTGATTTCCCCTATATAAAAAATAGAAGGTAAAATATAGGCAGAGTGCAATTATGAAACTTCAATAGAGCCAAACATTCGACATGATCGATAGTGTACCATAAGCGCTGCCTGATGTGCGGTGTTGCTATGGAGTAAACTGTGAGAACTAAACACCTGAGGCACTGAGTTCAAGTGCGCCCTTTCATCTCAGTCAAACTTAAATGGAAATTCAAAATGTACGTTTCTTTTACTGATCACATTTTACATCAGAAACTTATACTTGGTAATAATATATAAAAGCAATTAAGGAGGATGTGTTTGTATGATATTTTTAAGGGAATAAAGATTGTTTTACAATTAAACTTCGCAGCGAAATGCTTGGGAATAAGAATAATTTAGAGCAAAAGCGTACTAAATAGTAATGATATGTTAAAAAAATATAGTGATTATAATTATTCATGAAATTTGGCAGCAAAGGGCGAATAACATTTTTGATTAGTCAGCAGATTTTACGGAAAATAATCGGATCCAGCGATCCCACTTTCAGGCGAAGGAAAGCTTGTGTTCAACCTACGACGTTGTCAGAAAAGAAACGTTGGCCCTGGAGAAAATGTGGCGTTCATTTGTCTTCAGGGAAAAAATGTTACAGAGACAACCACGCCGTTTCGGAGAAGTCACTTTACCGGAGAACGTTAAGCCTGGGTCAAGAGTGGAACTTTTGACGGCGGAGTGCTTATGAAGATGCCCCTAGTCTTCCCTTTCGTCTTTCTCCTCACAACAAAAAAACAAACATAACGGCTCGACGCCCCTCCCTTTGCTCCTAGAAGAAGCGTTTAGTGCGACGCTTCGTCTTAAATTTCCCCCATAAAGACCTCGGCGTTTTTAGCGAAAACTCCTTTGACTTAATGATTTGCCGAGCCGTTTTGTTAGAAATAATTCTAGAAGTTAAACTCTATATGATGGTCCTCCACTGACGTTAATACGAGATTTACGTTGGTGGAGCACTCAGAAGCTCTGAGAAGGGTTCTGAGTTTGGTTCGCTTTAACTCTTTAGCGAGTAAAGGGCAGAGATGTTGCAGTGCTATCTAGCAGTCCCTAACCTATAGCCTGATATTATCTTTTCAGTATAAGATATAAACATTGGCAAATTCTTAAATTGAACAATTTAATATTATCTTCAAGATGAATTTTACTACGCGTTACTAAATGCACAGTAAAGCAATTTCAATGTTTTTTAGAGGTTTTATTTACAAGCCCTTTAGTGACTCTTGCTCGCTAAAAGGTTGAAGGGTTGTTCACAAAACACTAGTGAATAAGTACCCCAATGCTTGAAGAACACTTGTAATTGGATTTCAAACCAAATTCATTCGTGAATTCTTTTGTTTTTCCTGGAAACGCTGGAAAACTACGAAACTTAAATACATTTGTACGTCGTTTCTTTCAATAAAAACCTTTTTAAACTTATTCTTTACCTGCAAGAACTCCGTTAATAACGAAATATGCCTGTAAATATTAAAAAAAATCTAATCACACTTTTTTTTAAACTTTGAATTACGTCGAACAGTAACCTTGGAAATTTTACATCAATGAAGTCCCATGTGAACTGTTCGCTAGTCACAGATTATATAATATTATACAAGTTGTCAAGGGACTCGTGTCATTTCTATTCCAGAACTCCAGAATCACTCAAATTTTCTGTGTACATCCAGTTTGCATGATCACGTTCAAATGCAGTGAAGCCAAAGCCGTCCACGTGAATGCGAAGCCTTAGGGGCGGAGTTATTCAGAACGCTACTTAGTTAGGCATTGAAGAGGTAGCAGGGTTCGCAATTGGAGC
>VOMN01092655.1:0-14273 GCA_014899125.1 Orchestia grillus
GTCAGAGCGTTGACAATGCTGTGTTCTCTTGCTTGTGGTCAATTAATCTCCAATGTTTTCACTCAGCTCCTTCATAACCTTGCAAATGAAAGATCTGACGACTTTAGATATCTGTGTTTCGCTTTTATAGACACTATTATAGCGTGTCTTTTCATTTCATGAATTATAGTAGTATCTGTCATGGGGATCTTCTGAAATAAAAATACAGTAATTATTATCGTGTTAGTTTAAATTACAAAAATATAAGTGTATTCAGATACCTTACGCACCCTGTATGTATTGTGTTGTCAGTAGTACTATTGTTGATGAATTTGTTAGCCTTTAGTTCAGTTCGAGTCGGTGGCTATGTTCTGTAACGGCTTTGAATAGCTCGCGATAGTATCGCAGTAACAAAATTCTACTGTATGAAGTTTTGGTGGAATGACAAGCATCAAATTACACAATGTTCAACATTTAAGCCTATTAAATGTTACATAGTTGAGTAATTTGATGAGGTCAAGAGTTCGTGTTCGAAAGTGTATTTTATGTTATCGAGGTTGTGGCGCACATTTATTTTACTTGCAGTATTTTCTGAAATTTTGATAAGCGTTATTGCCTCTGAAAACTCCTCTGCAATAGCTGTGGAAAACCGAAAAAGATTTGCGACTTTTTAGACGGTTTATCTATTTTTTTGTGGGGTATTTTTTTGTTAAATAAGCAACAAAAGTACCATAAGTTTCTCTTGTTATACTCTAAAAACGTTGCGCTCACTGACGTACGATTTTCGCGCAATAATCACACAGACGTGCGTAGTGCGATATTTGGGTGCCCTCCTTCGCACGCTTGGCACGATGGCGCTCGGGCAGGCTTGTTGATGACATTTTATTCGATCCTCCAACACATTCTGTCGTAAACAACACTGGCCAAATATTTCCTTTGTCAAAAATATTGTAATTAAAAAGCAATCTTGAATTCCCGTTTTGTAAATTTTAATCTTTGCGTTTTGTGGCCTCTGTTGTCTGATGGTGAAGAAATGAACTGATATGAAATTCTCTCGAGCTATGTGGTGATAATTTCTTATTTATCTTTGTTTTAATTCTTCTGTTTTTTTTTCGACAGCGACCCTTTGATATCTGGTGATTCATTATCTGACAAATACCATATTTCTCATTTTCTGTTTCTGGGTTCTCTGTTGGAAATAGACATACATTCGGAACTTTCATATAGACTGTTTGAGACTTAATTCTGAGGCAATCTCAACATGAACATGTATTGTGAGGTGGCCTTAAGATTCTTACAATTGACTAGGTTTGCTCTGTTCATATGTTACACAAGTGCAATGCACTTCAACCACGCTCGTTGAGTTTTGATACAATAAACTTGGGGAGCTCTTATCAGTTTTATTACACTCAGGTATTTATTTCATATGCTCCATCACGACCCTGTTATCTTGAGGTCAATCACCTCACGGCAGTGAGATGTCGTTGTGTGACAGATAAAACAGATAAGCTTGTAAGAATACCTTTTTTGTCCACCGTCTTGTCGCCCTCATATGTCTTGCAAACTTTGAGTACTACAGGGAAACCTCAGCTATGGCTCAATTGTTTGCTTGGTGTTGTTAAACTATTTACATTTTCTCAGTTAGAGATCTGTTTAGACTCTCCTGGAACACTTGGCCGAGGGATTAGTGTGCATTCCACACTACTCTAACAGTACTCACCGATCATCAAAATTAGTCATTGAAACTATTGGATACTATTAGGTGTAAACAATGTACGTAAATTTCGAATAATTTTGGTGAGTTATCTATTTATTCAGCCCTGGAAGAGTTAAGCCTCCTCACCCATCTAAAGCTAATGCACCTCCGCCGCCTTCCTCAATTGACTGTTAGTTGATCAAGTGTTACAATGAACAAAACCTCAGTGATGCATGGAAAGTTCACTTTTGAAATTCCTTCGTTTCATTGACGGCGTTAAAACATTGATATGAATTATTCATGTGGGACAATCGGGCACCGTGCACGCTGGTCTCCGGCGCACAACTTCACACCTACACACCATTTGAATTGCGATGCTGTACATTTCTCTTCTACAGAAAACTCTACATTCTGCGTACTGTCGTCACGTCAGAAATGTATTTTACTCCGAAAATTAACACGTGTGGATACATAATATATTCTTAAACGTTAAAGTTATTAATCCCATTCGCTGATTTTCACTTTCACTCAGTTGTGTAAAGTGATTGCAAGAATATTCGCTTTTCATCAATTTTTAGTTCATGTTTCTTTTGTTGTGTCGCTGTCACCTTTAACATTGTACCTCGGTTCATAATTTCGAGA
The DNA here is from genome assembly GCA_014899125.1 of Orchestia grillus. Taxonomy (NCBI): domain Eukaryota; kingdom Metazoa; phylum Arthropoda; class Malacostraca; order Amphipoda; family Talitridae; genus Orchestia; species Orchestia grillus. The sequence goes on from VOMN01092655.1 coordinate 2,318, forward strand.
ATATTCACAAAAAAGCTAATGCGTAGTACCGTCAAAGATAAATTACCCCAGCCAGCATAGCCGTCATAGCTTTAGGTATGAACGCACAAGTATTCGTGAAATGAACTGAACTGAACTCAATTTACCCATTTTAACCCGAGCTAATTTTGCAACTTCTATCGATTATTTTTTTAAGAACAAGTGCCTTTTATATTACTTTCGTGCAAATTCACTACAAATAAAACTAACTAGAGAGTTATAAATAATGTAACTTCTTTAAAATTGTTATTTCCAAGGTTATTTAATGTATCTGAAGATTTTTGGTGTCCTCCAAGGAGTACCATGGGTCAGTATGGGCTAGTTGACCTGCACCGAGTCGCAGCAGCCCCAGCGCTGGTGGCGTCAGGCTGTCGCTGCGTCAGCGAGCTCGGACTGCGTGCTGCTGACTCTGTACAAAGCTCTGTACTTCTCTGAGTTTGCCCAAGTCCTAAATGCATGTATTTTCTGTACTTATTTCTTTACATGTGTATCAATTTATCTAATTATCTTTAAACCTCTTTCAGTTTTTCGTGGTGAGCATTCTCTCCGTGAGGAAACTGCGCGATCTAAGCTATACATGTAGGTAGGTAACTAACGTCGTCTAGGGTGTCATTCACGTTAGTTACGTATGAAAATCTGTAAGTATCACATGAATGGACTAATTCGAATATCAATCGATACTGGAGGCTGATTTTCAGTATTCCATGTATGAATTTCTGACAGTTAATAATACTCGTGGTGTAGCAGACGTACGTTGGGCTAAAATTTCATTTGTCCCTTTATGTTCGGAATCGCAATTCTTTTCTTAGTAAATTACTCATAACTGATCACTGATCCATCTGTTCATGAAAAAGACTTTGGAGTTCTTGGGGCATTTTTTTCAATAGAACCTCGATCATTTCATTCAATATTACTTCTCAGCGGTACACATTCCCACCAATTTTTCACGCGTCATTTCGCCGTGGTACTGCACGCATCTCATGCCCCAACAATGTACGTACTATAATCTTTAACAGGATTTTTGACTGCCACTTCTTGAAAACTACTACATATTATGCGATGAAAGCAAAGTACTGTCTTGCTTTATGACCCCGTGGCTTTCTGCTTGATATTCAAGTAGACTGTTGACGTGACTTCTTGGCAATTATGATAGCATAATCTCTTTTCAGTGCATGCACAATAAGTACCGTGACCACGATGTTGTGCTTGCGCTGTTGCCTCTATGACCTCGTTGTTGTGGTTCTACTATCACCACCACGACCTCGTTGCTGTGGTTGCACTATCACCTCCTCAACCTCGTTGTTGTGGTTGCACTATCACCACCACGACCTCGTTGCTGTGGTTGCACTATCACCACCACGACCTCGTTGCTGTGGTTGCACTATCACCACCACGGCCTCGTTGCTGTGGTTGCACTATCACCACCACGACCTCGTTGCTGTGGTTGCACTATCACCACCACGACCTCGTTGCTGTGGTTGCACTATCACCACCACGGCCTCGTTGCTGTGGTTGCACTATCACCACCACGACCTCGTTGCTGTGGTTGCACTATCACCACCACGACCTCGTTGCTGTGGTTGCACTATCACCACCACGGCCTCGTTGCTGTGGTTGCACTATCACCACCACGACCTCGTTGCTGTGGTTGCACTATCACCACCACGACCTCGTTGCTGTGGTTGCACTATCACCACCACGGCCTCGTTGCTGTGGTTGCACTATCACCACCACGACCTCGTTGCTGTGGTTGCACTACCACCACCACGACCTCGTTGCTGTGGTTGCACTACTGCGATGAACCGACATTCGATGTCCTTCGGCCCACGCAGCCTCCGTTGTGAAGTCCCTCACTGCAGACACACGGACACAAACACTCGTGGCCAGCCAGACACACGGGCACAAACTCTCGTGCCCAGACACACGGGCACAAACGCTCGTGGCCAGACACACGGGCACAAACTCTCGTGGCCAGACACACGGACACAAACACTCGTGGCCAGCCAGACACATGGACTCAAACACTCGTGGCCAGAGACACGGACACAAACACTCGTGGCCAGACATGCTGACGGAGACACTCGGCGTCGTACGTATCATGCAATTTGGGGCAGGATTCGACCCCGGCATTAAGCGGCCCCCATTTGGTACGGAGGCCATAAATCTTCTTCAGGGCTGCACGGTGTGTTTGTGACTTCGAATTTGAGCAAAATTATCTTTTTGTGATGCAGGAGTCGTGCAATCTCTTCAGGATTCTCAGTGCGATTCATTTCCACTGAATTACTGATAACTGGAGTCGTAACTCGTGTTTCTTGCCTCCGCCTTCTTCAGAGGTACTCGGTGAAGGGACCGAGTCCAGGACTCTCCGAATGCTTGTTTGATGATTGTTCTTTGAAAAGATTCTTTTCCGTTCCCTGAAAGAATTTTAGGTTGGTTAAATAAACTTGCGTAACTGAATTCAAAATGTATAGGTTAAAAAAAGTAAACTTGGCTAATATACAACAAGCATTAGCTTGGAAAAGTAAACTTGCCTAACAGAACACAACAAATTTTACCTTGAGAAATATAACTTGCCTAACAGAACACAACAAACTTTGCCTTGAGAAAGTGAACTTGCCTACCAAAACACAAACAGCACTGCCTTGAGAAAGTAAACTTGCCTAACAGAACGCAAACAGCACTGCCTTGAGAAAGTGAACTTGCCTATCAGAACACAAAAAGCCTCGTGTCTAACGCAATGCAGTCACTCTCTGCCCTGCTTTCCTTATTCAGTGTTGGGAAATGATTAAACACCATCAAGAAGAGCCGGGGAATATCACGCCTGCTCAACATGTCATTGGATATTTTCTTCATTGCTCATGTGATTATATTTTTTAATGCGTTTATGGCGCTAATTAATGCATCAAGTGTATATGGGTTCCGCGCATGATTTTGACGATAAGAACGATGATAATTTCAGGAAGGCGTGCNTATTTTCTAATGCGTTTATGACGCTAATTAATGCACCAAGTGTATATGAGTTCCACGCATGATTTTGACGATAAGAACGATGATAATTTCAGGAAGGCATGCTAAGCTTAAAATAGAGAAGAAATATGTAATGAAAGCCAGATTATATGTTTCCTGTACAACTTTTCATGGCGATATCTGTTATTTCCCTCAATCTTAAGTGTGCTANTTAAAATAGGGAAGAAATATGTAATGAAAGCCAGATTATATATTTCCTGTACAACCTTTCATGGCGATATCTGCTATTTCCCTCAATCTTAAGTGTGCTATATAGTTATGCATGTTTCATCTGAGCACGAGTTTTATGCAGCTCATATTTTAAAAAAGAAAGATGGTGATAAAGTTGGAGATTCAAAGCATAATTTGATGTTCATTATGCAGGTAAACCTAGTTTCCTTTTTTATGGAATAAATGTTTCTAAATTAAGGCTTACGAGCTGTAGGAAGACGTTGAGCTGACAAAATGCTCCGCTTTACTGTAAATTCCTTAGTCTCCTTATCTAGCGCGCTGTCTCATTTTCACACTCTTGAGAACACCTTATTCAGGAATTATTTCTTCTTGCTGATTAATTCTCTGGATTTTGGTTCGTACTGAAGATAGCCAGCCACCTCACCGTCACAGTTTATGTTTACGTAGAATGAAGGTTTGGGGCTTTAAGAAGCTTGTAAAACCTTCTTCATCTTATGAGTAGTGTTTCGAGTGTGAAGGCCGCATTGAATATTGCTCATGAGTGAAAACCAAGGCTACTGTATTCGTTAGGGATTGGCAACGAATTTGGCACTTCTGGGGCACTTAACACTTTGACCGCAACGGGTGCCGTATATGATACACGCGATCACCTAAGCTGACATGGCCAAAGCAGTTGAATAAATGAAGTCAAATCTATAAGTTTCATGAAATTTGTGTTCATTACTCGTATATACTAGTTTAGATTAGAAGGTAATTTGATAGGGTATTCAAATTTGTTAAAACAAAATCCTTCATTTTTGAATTCACAACGAAGATTTTTGTCGACGTGAAATTTTACTTGTAGACATGAATTTCGGTCAAAGTGTTGAATTGTTCATTTGTTAGGGGGCATTTAAAATTGAAAAGAGTACGTATGATGTTTTCTTTTTATTTACGGCAAAACTCTCGCTAAGGCGTGACGGCTACAGAGCTGACGTGTTGCACCACTTGATACGAGAGAGTAATTTTCTTATTCGATTACGAAAGGAAAGTAATGTACTAATGCCTCTTTCGTTTTTCTAGCTTATTGCTTTGTGTGCTCCAGCAATGTGGCTTTATTTACGTATTTTCAACATTCGATTTTTTAAATATCTGCCGTACTTTCTCTGTATTGTGATATGAAAATTTTCATCTTAATTTATGGTAACACATTTGGAAGTGAATTAGTGCTCCTGAACGAACACGAGAGAAAGGTGAAAATTACGCATAAGTTTGGCTTGTTGATTGATGCAAATCTGTTGATCGTCAATAAATTCGAACGTCCCATCATGTATTTTCAAACTGTTTTGAACATGCTGCTGTACAATATCAGTATCTTCTAGGGGCACTAAGAGCGTTGTCGCATAATATGAAGATCTACAGTTGGACCGTTAATTATGGATTGAAGTACTAGAAAGCTCCCGTCTTCAAAACTCGACTAGTTGTGATTTCAGTCTCTAATACTCACCCCTAGCAAGTTGCTAACCTTGCAGTTCGAGTTAGCCCACGAGTAATGCAGTCTCTCATCAATTCGAGTTCCTTACGAATCAGTGGGTCAAAACACGTAGAAATTAATTTCAATTTATTGCTCTGTTTTTACACCAGCTCCATCTGAAAACACGAAACGAACGTACGGGATAGATCTGAAATCTATTGAAGCATTTATGTGATGTTGCTCTTGTATAACGAAGTCGCGCTACTTTAATAGGCAGTTAAAAATAATTTGTCCTGCAAGCTTAACACGGCTTCTGGGAGTCGTAATGGGTACTAAGTAGCTGTAGCTTGCCTTCAATCTAGGAGTGGTAGCAGGTTTAACGACGTGTATCTTATCAGTTAGACACGAAAATTATAGCCATAAATTGCGAATTTCGTTGCGGAGTAACCAACCACCAAAAAATAATTCAGTGCAACTACTACACCGCGAGCTGTGTTTTGAGTCATCAGTAGTCTGCAACTGCTACTTCAATATTTTCAGGCGGCATTCTCGTTGCCAGATGACTGTAACTATTGTTTTTAGCAAACATGTATGAATGAAAAGTTTTAAAACTTCAAGAAAAAGTTCAGGTTGAAAGTGTCGGACTTTTTCTGACTTATGTGTATAATCGTGCCTGACTTTTCAATGATTTACTCAGTCAGGTAAAACCGATTGCAGACAATTTCGTATAATATCTTATAAGAATTTTACGCTATAATATTTTACAGCATGCAAATTTACGTTCATATCAATCTTTTTATTCGATGACAGGTTGAAAATGTGAATTTTTGAAAATTATTATTTGAATGTTACTGATAAATATCTATGACACATCCTTAAAGTCATGAAATTGTGTGCGCGTTTGACCATGGAATTTTCATTACTTCTCGCGAATAAAAAAATGTGTTTAGCAAAGCCTGCAGAGTTTAAGCTATAATTATGTGCGTACGAAAAATTCCCTATTTTGGGTAAGACGTTTTTGGGGAAAAATATCTTTGAAGTAACTCAAGTCATCTTGGGTCACAAAATAGGTATCTACGCAGCAGTAGTCACCTTTGCATGCCTTCGTATTCCTTCGTGCAGGCATTCCATTTTTAGGGAGGTAATCGTATTAACTTTTTTTTACTAGAGTATCCCCCCTGAGGGGAGCATAGGTGAGCATGTGCAATAGTGTTAGATGAATTAAGTTTGTCTACCTTATGCTATGGAGACTAGCATCCCCACGGGGAAATTATTAGATTACCTCAGCTGTAGCTAGTTGTTCGGGACTTCTATCTTTCGTGCCTACTTTGTCTCTTTCCATTTTCATGCCTTCGTCACTGATGATTCTTTATCTGTTCATTCTCTTTATTCTTAACAATTGCTGTTTCTACGGGCGGAGGATTTTGTGTGGGAACACACCTTGTGTGTAGCTTCCTCGTTCTCTTAAGTCCATACTTAATGGTCCCTTCTCTGCGAAATAATTTGAGTTACTAGAGCGGAGCGCTGCTATCACTACTACTACTACTACTACTACTTCTACTACTTCTACTGCTGCTGCTATTATTAAGCCTGAGCAATGTAGAATTTCCGACTGATTGAGTATTGCTCGTGATGGGTCTAAAATTAGAGCTAAAAATTTAATCGATGCATGTAGGTAGACAGCAAAAAAGGAAAAATTTCACTAAAATTGGCCTCCAGAATGTTTAGTCACGTTGATAGACTCCCTTGGCTGGAACCGGATGCTCAGGACAGTTTGAATGGTCATTTTGGAGAACATAGTAGAATTTTGTGCCTTGGAATTTTTTGGAATTTGGAAAGAAATGAATTAATATGGAACTCTTTTGATTGATTTATCAAATCTACATGTTTTAATTATTTGCCAACATTCATGTTATCCATTTACATTCCCTTCAACGACATCCATCATGTTCACGAGGTCTTCACCGGCCACTAACGGAGTTTAACTTTAACGCTTAATGAATTTTATGTTAACTTATAAAATATGGGTATCGAAACTCCACCTTTGAATTTTCTCATAAATAAGGCATTAGAACCGGAAAGGTCCTTTGTAAAAAGTGCATGCTGGGATTGTACCGAGTTATGGAAAATAGAAAGTCCAACTAAACTGAGGAGAGAAAATTGGGGTCTGCCTTTGAAGCATCAGGTTCAGGTTCCTGGCAGCAGAGCCTGCTCAAGGGTGATAATTTTGTACATTGCCTCTTGTGAGGTCACTCCTTTACAGTTTCCGCTTTGACTATCGCCTTCATTCTTTAGGCTTGCGCTACAACTTTTAGTAAACCTCGGGCTGCTTGAAGCTAATGCTAGTCTCAAAGTGTTTCCTGATAAGGTATTCAATCTAACTTTGAAGAGTTAACAACTTTTAATTTATTGAATTTTTTTCAGCGACTCTGGACTAAAGTCAATGAACACATTTAATTGGAACTTGTCACTGGGTCTTGAGTGTTCCAATAATGAATAAAATAAATATACGGAGTTGCACAACTGGTTTATGGATATAGGTCTGCCCACAATATTTCTAGGAATCCCAAGTATCTTCAGAATTTTCTTCATAAAGTAAACGTCAATATCAGTAGCAAGAATTGAATGTATTTTCGTACTGTTTTACCGACCTCGAAGCACATGATAGGGAATCAGCAACATGAAGTTAGAACAAGGAGGTAGGTTTTGACTGTTATGAAAAAACGTTTAAAAAACTTGCGTTCCTAAAACCGAAGGCATTGTGGCTAAAATTCGCTCGTATGATGAGAAAACGTGGAGTCTCTGCACGGGTGCAGAGATTCTACGTTTTCTACAGTCCATGGTCAATGGCCTCTTCTTTTCGCCCTCTTGAGATCGTCTGTGATGTGGTTAGGGAGCCTTAACACTTTGCCTCCGGGGTGGGTCATATATGGTACACGCGATCGTCTAACTCAACCAAATGTAACCAAAACACTATCATATACAAATACAAATTTTAAAGTTTTCGCCAAATTTGTGTTTATCAATCGAATAAGCTAGTTCTGATTAGAAAGAAAATTAATAGAGTAACCAAATTTGTGAAACCAAAATTCTTGATGTTTAAATTCACAGTAGAGATATTTGTCGGTATGTAATTTTACCTGTTTGGAGAATCGTAGTCAAAGTGTTGAAACTAATGAACTGATAATAGTAGTTTGGCGAGACAAAAATGTGAAGGTGAATCAGCGTGTTAAATGACTTCTAGGGACACAAATTGCAGTGCCGTGTGGTACTGGTGCCGTCTGAAATGCTTTTATCTGCAAAATCACATTCGAGAATTGACTGACACCAGGACACTGTACGCTTATGCTAGTATGACAGGCTGTACCAAAGTAAAGCGATGTATGTATTGTGGTATCAAGCACTGTTTTACGTGCGCAGAATTTCTTATCGAAACGATCGTCTGATACAACTGTTATGGAGTTTCTTAGCCGAAATCAAGAGAGAAAATGTGGAAATGTAATGGATGGTCTTGTGCGCATCTTCACATCCACGTCTTCTCACTCATTTCGGTATGGCCGGCAGAAAACCATGTTCTTCTTCTCGGCTGCTCTGGCTTTTTTTCATTCGACTGAATTCAACTAAAAAGACGTTCGTTATTTCAGTTGGCTTCGTATTTATGGTATGTTCATGTAGATTGCGGTACATTCACGTACCTGGTCCCCCAGGGGGCATAGAATAGGAAATAGGGCTAGGTTTGCTTACCGTACGCTTTGTTGATAAGGGACCCCAGGGGGCACTGTTAGGTTACCTCAGCTATAGATTAGCTTTCGTGACTAATATCTTCAGCCCACTTTGCTTCTTTCAATTTTCACGCATTCTTCGTTATAATTTAACGAAATAAAAATCAAAAGAAACGGTAAGTAAAGAAAAGTGCCTTATTTACCGTTTCTTTCGAAATTTATTGTTTCTATGTGTGCAGCGGATCCTGTGTGGGAACAGACCTGGCGTATATATTTCCCGTTCTCTACAGTCCATACTGTATGGTCCCTTCTATTTTGGCGCGATGAACTGAGTCACTGAAGCGCTTCAGTCTATACTACTACTACGTATTTGGTTGAACGTTTATAATGCTTATTTTTCTACGTCAAATTTGGTTTCAAACATCTACATTTACAACGACCTCAAAAATGTATTTGAAATTTCGTTGTTCATATGTGGCGTAGAACATTTCTAGAATAGAATATTCGGGCTCTTCACTTGCATCATAGTGTCTCATATCTCAAGGGCGGCACATTTTTCTTCCATCGTTGGAGAAATGGCCGAGGTTAAAAATGGTAAAGTTTATTCGTTAAAAATCAAATTTGATCACTTTCATACGCCGGTTAGTAAGTCTTTCTAGGATATTTTCTCGTGGTCCGATTTAGCTTCACGTGAGATTTGTGCTCTCCGCTGCGGGTGCTGCTGCGAGTACCTGTACATCCAAAGCCAGTTACGTAACTGTACATTTCTGTGCTTGATTTTTTTCAGTTTCATACTCCTGTGTTCGCAGCCGAACAAACTGGATTGCTTGCAGTGGAAGTGGGGAGGGGGAAATTCGTGAGTGTTGGTTGGCGGTCTGCCAGACTCGTTTGCCGAGGTGTAGCTGTGCTCTTGGATCGCCTGCTAAATCAGGTCTTCTCGCTTGCTGCCCAAATTTTTGTGAGCATGTGTTCTCGTGTTGCGCGAATTACGTTTAATTCGGCAAACACTGTCGAGAGAATAATTTTCTTAATTAACCCATATCATTATAAGCACAGGTCTCCAAGATGTCTTTACTGGAAGGCATATTGTCCTGGATCGGATCTTAATGATATGAGCGCTGTTCGAAAGTTGTGAAGCATCTAGATTCTAGAGCTTCACTCTAGAGAGAATTGAGATCATGCTAGTTGTCCTCATTGATGTGAACTGGAGAATTGGCGGTTCTTATTTAGTGTTGAATAGCCATTCACCTCAAATCAATATTTTATGCAAGACATTCTAGTGAGTTCAATACTGCATAGTGAGGCGTTCTTTCTCGTCCTCCCTACTTCTCGTTCTCTCGCAGAGAGAAGACTGCTATTCTGCGCTTTCTCTTAGTGTCTTCATTTTTTTTTATCTCTATATCATACCTATTTTCTTCAATTTCTCTTTTCGTGGAGACACTCCGTGTACTATGAATTTGCAAATTGGAGAATGGTTGTACATAATATCAAAATTCTGAAACATCTTTCAATATCCGTTTCTTCTGAAAATTTTCCGAATCCGGTGAATTCCAAAAGCAATTCCTTGTATATACAAAGATAGAATTATCACAGCAGAACTGATAAATTTCAAGAAACGAAAGCATTTTTTACCTTGGCTTTCTTGAATGAGCGATAAGTTTCTCTACTGCATAATTATGCAGTGACCGCAATTGAAAAACATTAAGATGTTTCGGTGGAAAAGAAAGAAATTTTGGATAGCATGAATAAGTGGTAAAATTTGAAATCGTCAGGGACGCAGAAGTTACGGGGAAACAGAGGATGAATTCATTTGTAGGTATGAAAGATCTTCAGATGTTTTTATTAACTTAACTCATAAGCATCGTTATCACGGAAACTTTGGCGACTGAACAATAATCCCTAGGCTGTATTAATGGATATTATTCTATTGAAAATTATTGGTGTCAATTGACAGCATCTTACTGAAATATATGTCAGTAATTTCCCCGCATTTGGATCACTCCAGAAAAACCCCTGAAGGATCACTATTTCGGTTCTGTTGAAGTCTGTGCTACGGGAATGGTTCCCATTTCTGCGTTTGACTTGTGTCCCGTGACATACTTGATATCCTCGGCACCGGAATAGTGGCTGTAATCTGGGTTTGACTTGCGTTTCATTTGAGATGCTCAAAACCCTTGCTACCGGACAAGTATGACTCGTGTATCTACTTAAGCTTATATTCGTATAGAGATTCAAAACTCGTTTTAAAGCGGGTTCTGCCGCGAGTGCTGGAGCGGGTGCTACTGCTGTGCCGCTAGACAGTCACCGACTGGGTGCGTGTATTCTCGTGATGTTTTTTGCGAGATTCACTACACCAGAAGTCGACGGTGGTGATTCATTGATACAGTATAATATGTTTCAGTTCCTAAGCAGAGAATTAGTTTCAAAATTAATGATTTCTTAACACGCGTGCTTGAACTCGTATCATTTTTGTAATTTTAAAATACTTCACTTGTTTAATAGGAGTATACATACGTTTGTGAACGTCGACCTAAGGAGATATGTACTCAAAGCTGTGTATGTATGTTAGTCTCTTACCTAAACTTAAACCACCTCATACTATCAAGCTAAATTCGGCTGAAAGACACGCTTACTGAAGTTTTGTTTTTGCAGCACTATTTTTGGCCACCTAATACCAAAATCTGCGCCTCTAAAATAACCGGTTGATTTGTTAAATAAAGTCTATTTTGAGGCAGAGAGAGGGGAATTCCTTGCCGTTTTTATTTGACTCGGTTCCCAACATTATTATATTTGGGCAAAAAACTAGTCTCGAGCTATGCCACTAGCTGGCCGGTTGGTAAAATTCTGAAGACGCGTGTTCGCGACTCTACTGGGTGAAAAATTCAGACGATCAATGTGCTCGAGTTTTAGCGTTCATGCCCCGAACTATGTTCATAGTCACTGTGTTATGAATATTTCAGGGATAATATGATAGATTAAACAGATCTGATAGTGCTGCACATACACTCAGCAATTAGACTTGACCCCATACAAATCTTAAGACAGCTCAATTACCTTGCTGAGGTAACAAATTAGGTTCGCTGAAGGGAAATATCGATGTAAATCAGAATTTAGCATGCTTCTTCTTGGTTTTACTTCGTTTAAGAGCTGCTTGATTTTTAGCGATAGTAATTTAACGTTGGGACTTCACCTTATAACTGAAACAGCCAAACTGCAATAATTACCTCTCAGAAGTTCTGCTGCACGTACAGGCGGACGTTTGTACGCTGGTGACATCACACCAATAAACTACGGAATGTCATCAAAGTAATAAAGTCAACAACTCTTTTTACATATTGAAAATTCAAGTTGATCGAATAATTTTTCCATTGTTAAGCTTCGTTTTTTTGCGAAGTGTATTCAGTGATTGACTTTTGTAGGATTAACATTGCGCTCGAAAGAATTTTTGTTGAACAAAAATGCCCCATTCATGATTAAGGGCGAATTATTTTTTGCATGTTAGATTTTTAATGACGCTGATTATTGTGTCCATAGTTGGGGAATTTTCATGGTCTATTTTGTTTTT
>VOMN01092656.1:0-17697 GCA_014899125.1 Orchestia grillus
TGATATCGGAATAAACGATTTTTCTTTCTTCTTTCTTTCTTTCTAAGCCCCGATCGAAATCAGATCAAACACCTATCACTCCTTACCTGAAAAAATCACTGTTTCTGACTAGCTTAAATAAGTATTGATTTACTAGCTCTACATGCTTTATTTTCCGAATTGGAGGTCAAATCAAAAAATCGTATGGCCATTTTTTATTTACAGCAATCATAAAGAAACAAATATATGAGGATAAAATCTGTCATTGAAACAGTGGCCATAAACTTCACCCCAAGGCGCAAATTTTGAGCGCAATCAAAAAAGTCCCGACCCCGCCGAGCTAGCGTAGAAATCAAGCAGTTCGATCAACGAACAAGCCCAATTCTTAAGTCTTTCGAACAGAATTCTAAAATAATGGGCAAAATAAAACGTAAATAATCGAGTTATCTCGACATCCAACTTTCGACATTGAGGGTTCTTCTTTTTTATATTTATATGAACTCAATCTGAGATAGCAGACCTATCTGGCAGCAGTATCAGCGCTTGTCTTCTTTTCTGTTTTTATGAATATAGTTTCATGGCTGAGACGTACTTGAGTGTCCTGTGATATGCTGCTGGGAAGCCTATCTCTCGGACAGATGGTATATGCATCAGTTAGGTGATAATTAAGAGCTTTAAACCCATGCTCAACTATGTGCGCGTCATCGTGCTCATGCAAGGTCGCACTTTTCAATAGACTAGAGTATAATTTTTGTTTTCACGAGTATACAAAGTAGCGTACCATTCTGCACTTAAATCAAAACATTCTAGTTAGCAAAATGCGAGTTTCTCCTCCGTCGTCTCGAAAAGCACATGACAAAGGGTCTCGTACCAGTGTATACTTCGTCATTCACTGAATACACTGGTACGAAATTCACTTCGTACCATATGTATACCTCGTTATTCGCTGTATCTACGGATCGTGAGGAGGGTACATGACTAACCGTACATCGTTTTGAATTCTGGTCAGTTTTCATTAAAGTGTTGGAACCTCAATGTCATTGAAATTATAACGCTGCATCGAATACTGTCTCCAAACAATGTAGTTTACCAAACTAGCTATCGGTGGATCAGCTTAACGACAAATACTTCACACCTCAATTTCTGCCTTTCATAAGTACGACAAAAAAGGGGGATGAATTACAGCAGTTTGGATTCATTAGTTATTCACACTTCCTCTCGTTTATCTCATTTTATTTTCATTCATAACTAGCAAGTGATAATCACAGCTCAACTGCAAGTCAATTTAAGTTACCGTAATTGTATTGAAACGTTTTTAGTCATAATTTCCTAAAAAATATGACGTGGTATCTCGCTAGGATTCAGAATAATTATTCGACGGACTTCACTCACTTAAAGCATGTTTTCCATCATTTTTAGAACCAACGTTAAAGGTATGAAGATTTTTCAATTTTTTTTAGTAGACATCTGCATAAGCGACTGAAAATAATGCATGAAAAGGCAACAAATTTTTATGCCATGTTGTAGCCAACTGAATATTTGCCTTACGTAACATGTATATATCTTGTTAGAATTGTCTATTTGAAAAACAGAAAAATTTAGAGTAACATTTCTAACCTCTTATCCGTGGTGACTCTGAGCTTAGAGCGCGGGTTAATAAAAGGCTAATAAACTTTGTTACTCAGTGAGACTTGCCCTGTTGATAGAAATATGAACTTATTTGGTTGGTTTTCAGTCTTGAGAAGCTTCCTACTTTATGAGCTGTCAATTTGTACCAGCGCGTGTGTCCTTATTCAAAAACATGTTAAGGGGAATTTCAACAGATGTTGAAATAAAATTACCCTGAGTTATAAGGCTCATTTTAACACAAAAAATTTACATCTTCATGCATTCTATTACACTGTTATGCTAAATTTTATAACATACATGGGTAATTTTGAGTAATAGGAATCATAGTAACACATTTAGAATAGTACAATTTTGTAAATTTTAGGTTTATAAATTTTTTATACCGAGGACTACAGTAAAAATACCTATGCAAATAGAGATGAAATTCTTTTCACAAGCACATATTACTGATAAGTGAAGTCGCCAATTATCACGAATGACTATCACAGATTAGACCAATCAAAGCCAAGAACTAGAGTATCCCCGGAGTCTCTGTACGGTTTTGTCACGCTATCGGTTTGTTTTGATAAGATAGTCTCCTTTAACGAGCCGTGATAGCGTTCCGTTACCCACGTCGAGCGGCCCTCTCAGGGTGTCAGTCCCGGGCAGCCCGGCCGGTCTGCGGCGCCGCGGTCTCCGTTGCTCACCGAATCTATCCTGAGAGATTAGAAAAATGATCTCACTGTTTGGAATTCAATATTTTCGGAACAAATCACCTCCGCGTACACGCCAGTTGCTAGCAAGTGCCAACTAGTCGAAGCTTATTAAATATTTACACTACACTTCCGCATGAGATTGGCAAGTTTTTTTTTCTCTTTCGACATTATTGAATTACTAATAGTGGGTACATCTTTCTGGATCCCTCGTTATGATCGAGACCGTTTGCACATGGCCCTTCCGATTGAGCTCTGCATTTTTGCGTGACAGTGTAGAGCTAAGAAGTTGTAGCCTCGAACCGTAGTTCAGCTCTGCTGGTTTGAGTGCAGTTGCTGAACCTCGAATGAAAGTTACCTCACATCTGGTTCGATAACTAACGTTTCCTTTAAAATGTTTCAGGACTCGAGATGTTTTATTATTTCTGACAACTCTTAAGAGGTATTTGCTTTTTTTTAAAACCGAATGAAAGTATTGGCAGCATAAAATTGGGGAGAATAACCTTAAATGTTTTTGCATACTGTTCCCTGGTGTGGTGAATAAATACGTTTTCTTTAGAATATTATGCGGACAGGTACCACCATTTTATGGTGCTGCTGGTATCAGCTAACAAGTGGCCTCTGCATGACCGTAAGGTGCATCGACGAATTTAAAGTTCCGAGATGTATGAAAACGACGCGCAGTTCTGATATCAACTGATAGAGTTCACTACAATGCTAAAATTATCAAAGAGCTTGTAATCGAAAAATTGACAGATGTTTTGGCAGGGAGGCTCCTCGCAAGATAGTTCTGTCATTCATTCCAGCTTAACAGTCATCTTTAGGTGCTCTGGGTGCAAGGGAAATACTGAGATTATTCTAAATGACCTAAATGTCAAGAACACCAGCTGAACATTAAGAACATTATGGGGGCAATGGCGAGGGAGATCAAGGTGAATAATGAAGTGCAGCGTGTCAAGAGAATTTCGTTATAAATCATATAATATCAGATAAAGCCCGTTACTGACTGATATTATAAGAGACAGGCTAATGACTCCCAAAGTTGTTTTACAAAACTCCAATTCTCCAAATGTCTAGCCTTTAACTACAGTTCTCAATCGAATGGAGTTCAATATTTGGGATGCAGGCGAACGATAAACAAAGGCAATCCCATGTAGCATCAAAGTATAATATATCAAATGTTTTATTGTGGTCTTCATAAATCTTTTTCGACAGGAGTCATCGAGGAACTCTGCCACAAGTTTTGACAGAGAATGATAGAGGATGTTAGTAAGGCAGAGGACGGCTTCATCGAGTAATGAATTTCTAAAGCAGCCAACTCAAACGTTTATATTTATTTTTATTTTATCTCCACGAAGAAATTTTTTAGTGCGGGGATTTTTTACTGAACCCTAAAAAACAAGTTATTAATCTTCCACACACTGTGTATATTGCACATGATTCGAATCATTGAAAAAATAGGTCGCAACTTCTTAAAAAAATTGCTGAGAAATCTTTGCTCTACGGTTGTACTCATCGTCATCGAGATAAACTCATGCTAGGGCTGCGTGAGTATATTTCAGAAGTTCATTTGCTATCTAGTGTAGAATTAAAGTCATTTAAAAAATTCAATTGGAAGAGTTTGGAATTTTACTGAATCGTTCGTGGGAAAGTCATCAGCTTCAAAATATGTGATAGGTCAGCATCTGAACAATTTATTTTGTTAGTAGATCTTTTCAAGATAACTTCTAGAGGAAATGTTTTGCTATCTCACTGATTATTCCCAAGTGGAGAAATAACACTCTTAAACTTAGATAAAAAGTCACATAGTATTAGTTCACTGTTAGTATATATAGTTCACTGTTAGTATATTCACTAATTAATTTATGGAAAATTGAACATCCGTTTTCTATTTAATCCATACAAATAAAGGTAATATGGCGAGCTACGGTGTGAATAATATAAAATTCGTTCAAGAGGTGCCTAAAACGAATCGATTGAGGAAAACAGTTTGTTAAAGCAGAAAATTACTGCTATGCGTATGTATTGGAATTCAGAATAAACGGGAGACTTTTTTTCATCGTCTACTGGACTGTACAGTGAGGTGGGAGACCACGAATGTACGCTCACTTTTGAAAGACGCAAGAACTGTCTGGAAGATATTCATAGAACGAGGCAGTATGTGATGTATCAATACCTAGAGTCGTGACGGTGAGAACGTTTACGTACATCTCCGTAAGAGAGGTTGAGAACGTTAGACAAGTTAGTGATAGGTAGTAAAAGCAGCGTAGTAAAACTGGGAGCAATTAAGGGAGGTTGCGAATAGGCATGTTAACGCAAAGCATGTATTTGACTTGTAGGAAGATAGAGAAAAAGCCAAGCGAATTGTAGACATGAATATGTATAGCAGAAGTTGTAGAATGATCTTACAAACGAATGCTAATGGATGGAACAACAGATATTCTAGAACAACGAAAAGTTTCGTTGTTCTAGAATCTAGAATATCTACAATGGTGGATAAAAAACTAATTTCACGAAAATCTGTTCACAGATTTTTACTCAATTAGAACTCTAATTTACGCAAAATACTCTGAAGTATTGGTGCGTAAACCTACTATTTAACAAGTATTCTAAAGTACCCATATTGTTGAATTTTTTACACTCAAAGAGTGCTCAATTAGCTGTATTCAATTTGCTATTGCATTGTCGTGGTACATGATTTCTGTATCAAGAAATTTTAATCCTATTCATAAGTAAAATCATATTTTCAATTGAATTGCGTCTCAATCATTACAAAAAAATCGTGAATTAAAGCAATCATCCAATATTTTCCCGGTTAATCAAGTAGCATCAAACACATTAATCATTGTTCTTTAATTCTTCAAAGACAGAAAGACAATTTTTCATTTGAAGGCTTATTTCACCCCAATTATGTTGAACGTGTTAGGTAAATAAAAATCGAAAACCCTACCCGGGTTTCACACATGTACTGTACAGCATAAAATTTGAAGGATGGTGAAAGTACGATTAGTCCTGAGTTGTGGTTCCATTTGGTCTAAATATATTGTATTCGTCACAGAAGAATAGAAAAAGAAAAAATAATTTACATTTCGGAGATGAGCTGTGAAGAAACATGTTAGTAAAAAATACTGTTTAGCGTAAATTAATGAAAATACTTAATGAAAAATGAAAATTGGTTCAACATGTATTGAAAACTGATCCACTTATCAATTCATGAACCAAGTTGCATGTATTCAACAAAATCGAAGACAACTGGAGACAGAAATAGTTTATAAATAAATACCATAGGTTGTAGAGGGCTAAAGTTTCAAATATTTTCTGATGACAATTTCTATTTAGCAGCATGCGAAGTTTAGAAAAAATAAAACTGAAATCTTATTCCGATTAAAAACTGTTGACATAAATAAATAAGGACAATAAATTTTCATCGGGGAATACAAATTGTTATGTAGAATTTTTAACTTTGCTGAAACATTGATTAGATTATTTGACCCATAATGTGCCTTCATCAGAACTTCGGCGCATGAATACGGTTATACGAGTGCATGATTTGTTTACATGATATTTCTGAAGTCTGTTTCATGCATGACAATGAGAAAAGTTAATCAAAAAATGAATAAAATATTCTTAATTTCCAAGAGTCTCATAAAGCACGTAGGATTCAGCTAGGATCATCACTATATAGTACTTCTGTGCATACACGCTTTTATTAATTTCGGGAAGTACATCTATCACGAGGGATTTTAAATGACGATGCTCGAGCTAAGTCCAGTGCAACGCAATGCGGGGCCTAGACGTCGCCTCAGGATGTCACCTCAGAATTCAAAAATCTCCACCGAACACTGACCGTACATGCGTCGGATTGGTGCAAAAGAAATATTCAATTCAAGGTTGAGATAAAACATGAAGACACCAATGATTATGAAAATATTTATCTGTATATATTGCCTCCATTACATTTGAGGACCTCATTCCATGTTTGGTTTAGAAGCAAAATATTTATCTAATTCCTTTTCAAGTTATTTCCTTGATGTCATCCTACACACATCGAGATAGTTTTGTAGCCCATGAAACAAGTGATAATCAGAAGCTGCATGATCAGGGATTATAAAGGATGAAGCAATGTTTCCCAACCAAGCTCTTCCAAGAGATTTTGCACCCAATAATTCATAACGAGTATCACGCTTTCGCAGATTCTCGGGAAACTGCTCGTGTGGGACCCATTTTCCAATCACTGAAACCTTTCTGATCCTTTTCTAGGAGCTTATCACGGTTGCATGTACTACGTTGAATTTTTCTGTGCCCCTGGAGGTGGTAATGATGTTTTTTAGGCGAAGCCTTCAGACACATCGGTGTCGAGCTTTATGGGCCGCTCTCTTTTGACTTGTCTTTCAAACTGACACCCCCGCTTCGGGAATGGGAGAGCCACCTAGCTCCTGCAACTTCTTTCATTACCGACTATTTCTCTATGGAAGCGATTTGAATATAGAGATCACTTTTATCAAACTTTTGGAACATCCTCATAGTGTGATCTTTAGGTAGATACAGGAAGAGTGTGTGTGTTGAAGGAAATTGTGAGCTAAGCCAAGATAATCTTAGAGGGAAAAATCACTTTTATCAAACTTTTGGAACACATTCATAGTGTCATCTTTAAGTGGATATAGGAAGAGTGTTTATTGAAGAAAATTGTGAGCTAACAAATGATAATCTTAGGGAGAAAGGTGTAGATTAGCCTAGAAACTATATCAAAAGACGCACACTAGACAAATTATCTGTGGAATATTTTCTTACAAAGCATTTGTGGTATTTCTCTGATTGTCACGAATTGAAAGATCCTGACCTTATTCTTTATAAAAGTAAAACCAAGTAGTGTTTCAATAGATTGGAAAAAGGACTTGTCCTAGTAACAGCTAATTCAGGAGCATTCATTTAAGTAATTGATAAATTTTCTCCGTTCAGTATTAAACGTGAAGGCTGATCCTGGTATACATTTTAGGTATGAAAACTTAAGGTCTCTGTCCCATAATGAAAGATAAATATGCCATTTGATGAAATTATTTCAGGAGATTGAGTAACTAAATACAAGATAACTCGTTTTTGCAGTTCCTTCATGTGCAATAAGACCTTGCGTTTTCTTTGGCCTCTCTCTCGAATTTTATATCTCGTCTTTAGTTTCGGCGTCACCGAGATGATATCCAAAACACCTTGAACACTCGAAAATAGAGCGTAATGTGCTTAGAATATGAGAGTGGAACATTTTATTTCGGACTGACCCGAATACTTGCGCCCCGCTGTGCAGGAACAACCTAGCAAGTGTATTTAATCTCTTGAAGCTGCAAATGCCTCTTGTCTGACGTATTATTATAAGCACTCAACAGTTCAAAAGATACGCTGATGGCTGAAAAGATTTCAGTAAATTGTAAAAATTTGGGATATTCCCAGTATTACTCTAGACACAACGGACTTTCATACAGTGTCGGTAACTATGACATGTTGTACTGTAAGATTTAATTAAAGTAGCTTTACTAAATACATCTTTAGTCTATTAATACAAACAAAGCAAAGAAACCTATTACCAATTTTTACAGGCATTGTTGAAACTTCAAGAACGTCTGCAATATTATTTTCTGTCGGCTTCTAGATCTGAAAACTTTCGCATCAATTTTGCAATAGATCTCAAATATTGGCATTGAGAATTTAAATTTTTTAGTAGCAATTTTGAGTGAATCTCAACTTTTCGCCGAGTGCACGAGGCGGCTGGCAGCGTCCCACGGTTGTAGAGCTCAGAGGACACCGAAATAGACATTTTTTGGGGTCCGTCCCCTAAGCTCTAGTGAAGAAAATAAGTTTGTGAATGCTAGGGTTTGAATGCAAAGCTATTTTGAAGTCAAGAATTAGGAAAATGACGTGAGACATTTTTAATATCACTCACGTTCAAAATAAAGTTCTAGATGCGCTGAGTAACGCGTCATTCAATGATCACTATTTTTATTTTGTTTATTCTCGTCGTTTCATGAAGTTAAGTGATTCCATAAATATTTTATCTCTTTGAATCCAGTGTTTAATATAATATCAAATGGGTCTTTTTATTTTCTCCACTTCTTTTATCATGACTCATATTGTTCCATGTAATGAATAATTAGTTTGTTGTTACCAGTCTCAATCTCATGAGCGAGCTTAAAACTATTAACAGCATCACAAACTTTGTTTTTTAAGGCTATTATGTACACAATTATTTTGTTTGATAACCAGACTTTGTACATAATGTACACGCAAAAATATCTACCATAAACTCAAACGCATGAACTTGCTGTGTGCTAGACATTTAAGATAAAACTAACGTTTTTCATGTCATTTTCCGGATTATTTATCTGTTAAGCTACCGTGGTGTCAATCACTTTTTGATATTAACTTTTCTTTGACACTTTACTAATGTACTAGATATTGTTAAGATGGAAATAACATTTTTCATTTGATCTTCCAGATGATTTATTTGTTATTCTTTCTTAGTGTCAATTGCTTGTTAATATAATAATACCTTTCCTAAATACTCTAGCGCTATGACACCAAAATGTATTTTTAATTTTTTAGTGTTTATTCTACTATTATGTTTCCTTAATAGTGTCTACGGCTACACTCTTCAGGTGAGATAATGAGGGGTTAACGGGTATGACATAATATTCCACTTTTTTCTTCGAACTTAGTAATAAACTTGGTAGTCTAATCTTCATTTTGTGAATTCTTGTATGACTTAGGATATAAAGCTGAAATTTTTAATCATATTGCGAATTTACAAGTGTTGGCGCATGTTTTATGATTCATCTCGACAGTTTTACCAATGATAAATTACAGAAGTTAATTTACTCTAAAGTCTGATGAAGTTATGAATTGTCTGTAAATTTGTCTCATTTTCTCTCGTTGCTCGTACGTTGGAACGCAATCGGCTGTTTTAGTGAAATGATTTTACACATAACGGGATCTTTTATGCAACGAACGCTTCGCTGAACCTAAGCAATAAGAATCAATTTTGCCTGCAAATAAAACGAGCCGCTGGCATGGACACATGAATCATTACCACACAGAGAACATTCGTAAAATGCCTTATGCTAATTTAATGACCGTGTCACGATGATGTGAGAGGCAGTTATCCATCTAGAATGCCACTTGTACCAGAAATGATTCAATAACAAACAACGGTCAGTATTGATGTGAAGATGATAAAGTAGAACATTATAATCAAAAGAATCGAGTAGCTCTCGCAGTTCTACGAGAACGCTGGTAGTTCAACTATAGTACAAATAGCAAACGGTAGCTTACAAATGAAGTGTCGTATCAGGCTGTTGAAACCAAGTATGAATGATGTGAATATCTAATACAAGTACACGTAAAGATAATACTCGCAGTCAATTAAAACGTTTATCAGACAAAAATTAATCTAGTAATCGAGAAAATTTTGACAACTTTGTCAAGAAATATTGGATTACTAAAAACGAGTTGACTAAATTCACATTACTTTTAAGTTATTGCATCCTCCCACGATCACGTTGCTTCGATATCCAAATGACAGAGCCAGTCGGTGTATACTAGATGCAAAGCTGAACGCCTCTGACGTCCTGCTGCAGTTGAAAATCAGAGTCGTTTAGCTCTGTTCGTAGGATTCGTAAAAATTTTGCTTTGCCCCAAGGCTCTGAAAGTTGAGCTTCAAATTTTAAATGCTAAAGTTCCTCAGCAAAACACTAGATGAAAAAGAGCAAATCTTCATTCTTAGGTTGTCTTGTTTTGAACAAGCAAGATCAATAATAAGAAAATTCAATTGAACTATTGAATAGATTATACATAAGTAATATCTAATTTACTGTAAATAACTCTGTCAAATTCATAACCCTCTTTGAACAGATTTTAATTTCATAACAGACAACCGAGCTTCTTGAGCTTTCAAATTACCCTATAATCATGGAAACGAAATGATATTGGGGCCAGGTATTCATTAAAGAACAGAGTAAAAAACACTGTCAAAATCATAAAATATTAACTAATGACCAAATAATGATAGCAATATAAACTTGTTCTAACGGATTTGACTACGCTTGAATATAGGCCGTCATTTTTAATCGTATTATATATCATCAAATAGCTACAGTATTGAACATGGTATTTCGAAACCAGGTATAATTTTCATCCTGAATCTGGATATATAATTTTGTTCTGAGGCTCCAGATTTTAAATTTGCAGTTGTTCAGATAGTGTGCAGCACCCGGTTCGTATTAAACATCATTGCGGAAATTCCTGATCTCTACGTTTCATCAATACCGATATACTGTATCGTGATTAAACGTACACGCGCATTATTTGAAAGTTGGTCAGTTAGTGTAGCAATTCAACAATAACTGTGTATTGAGAGGGTGAATATTAGAGTAATCTCTCGACTTTGCGATTTGGGTCAACGTATATTATCAGGACGCCTAATTTAGTCGTAAATAACGGATTCAAGTTAGTTATTCGCGTTAGAAATTTGTTTGATAAATTTTTACTTTCTTTCCATGAAGCAGCATTGCAATATCCCTAAAAAATACCGAGAAAGGAAAAATCATTATATGGACTGAATTTCACTTAGATTCATCGGCTGAGATAGTTTGAAGAATTTTAAAAATAAATATTCAGTTCGAAACTTCTTGGCATCTGGTTTGGAGTACACTATTGAGACACAAAAGAATGATTACTGTGAAACAAATTTTGGACCTAATCTACGATTCATGGAGTTGAGCCCAGGATGAAGAAAAGGATGGTTTTACATACTATATCTCAATAGGAGAAAAAAATAAAGAAGAAAGAACAGCCAATGTTCCAACTTCGCGGGCTTATACATTTTTTTAAAAGGCATGTTACCCCGAAACAACATAAACAAATCGTAGCATGGAATGAAATTTAGCATTAACGAGTTGAGGGGTGAAGGGAGGGGGGAATATAAGGGCTTATAATCTCATTGTGTTAGACTCTAATTACGCGCAGAGGCCCGAGATGGAATAAATAAGGAAAGGTAAAACATGTCCAGGAAGTGTATTGGTTGTATCGCCAGTGCGTGTTGACTACTCTCACTAACAGAAAAAAGAGATGGCGAAGAGGTACTAACTGAATAATAAATAGGTGTGGGGTAAGAAAGCTGTTACCACAGTCAGTAAAATTTTCGTAGAGGACGTAACAGGAAAGACTACGGTTAGAAAATAAATACACCAAACTTGGCTTTGAATTGTTTAGGCGGAAATTACTCATCGATTATGGCAATCGGTGTATTGATGTAGAATACTGATACCGCAAAATGAAAGGAAAGTGCATTGTGTATATTGAAAGGAATGCAGTGTCCGTCAATGAGCCAAGTGGCCAATTATTGTGTTTCTACTCAAGTTCTACGTCTTTAGACCAGTCACGATCAGAAATCTGAGCATGATTAATTAAAGAAGGAGCGTTACGATAAGTTGAAGAATTGCTATTATTACAGCCACCTGTGTCCAATGAGCACCATCGCTAAAATTACTACCCCTTTTCAGCATTTGTCAAAACAATTTTTGAATGCGTCGGCGCTACCAGCAGAGACGATGTTCTGGAGAAGATCATTTCAAATTCTGAAAATTTTACCGAAGAATTCTGAACTTAAAGGGGGGTCTGAAAGTTTTTCTTTTTACCTTCTGACCGATGTTTTTGGGGCGTACGTTTTTATGTCTTTCGAAGAGCCCTGTTGCCTAACATGGGGAAAGACCAAAAAGGTCAAAATCGAATGTTACTCAGCTTGTGCGTTAGTTCACTTGCTTCTTTTTGCGATACATAATGTCTTAACGATCGAACGGTGAACCAGACCTTGGTTTTCTCCTNTTATACAGCATAATTCAGATGCTGTCGAACAAGCGTTCTATAGCGAGTTATTTTTATTTCTTACACTTATAGGTCAAATCTCTTGCTATGAAACCGAGAATTCTGCTCTCACTTTGAACCTTTTCCTTCTTGCATGTCATACTTCAGGTTTTCAGTGATTGTGATCCTAAAACTTGCCTTAACGAATAACCCGAAATATGTCATCGTAAAAGTTCATACTCTTTATTTGATCAAGTCGTTCACGAATGGAAACGGAAGTATGAAAAAACTGTCTTTTAAAACTTGAGAGTTTGAAAAATCTTGATACTCCATACACGCTAGCAATAATTCATGAAAAGTCATGTAATACGCGGTGGCGAAAGCTGAATTTCATTTTGACCCTTTTGTTCTTGTTATTTAATGATCAGGTGTGGGAAGGACCAGAATACCGAATCCCAGACGCGACGCCCGGTCACTTGACACTGTCTTTCACGTACAATGCTTCGGACCCTGAGGACGCGTCTCTGTTGGCCAGGATTGTCGAGCACAACCTCAGTGTTGTTGTCTACCCTGAAACAGAGGAGCCGTGGCACGTCATTTTCGTAAGTTAAAATACTTAGACTACTTTTTACAGTATATATGTGCTGTCAATGTGAACCTTTAAGTATGCTATAAATAACTACAGCATTCCTTATAAATGAATTTGTATGTACGCTATTGATTACTACAGAATTCCAAGAGTTCTGGTTCAGTTTTAATAAGTACAAGTTTTCGTATAGTATGTTCTTTAAAGTTCTGCTGACACTGGCTTTATATATGGAATTACAGCTATAATTTGGGCGTGTATTATTGAGCAAGGTTGGCTCGTACGTTTTGGTTTTGCGTCCGATATCGGCCTGAAGGCTCCCCGGGTTCGCACAGCATCTCTGGCAGCAGACGGTCTCTAGACATCGGTCTCACCCGCCTCACACAGATTCAAGTCATTCCCCGATTTGTCGTCTAAAATTGTAAAACTTAAACGCTCTTAAAAGTCGAGCTGTTATTAAAGGCTTATGTCTTGATTCATTTCTTCCTAATATTTCTTATGTGTTTAAATTTTAAATTTCCATTAACGGAGTAATTGGTTTAAACTCTAAAATATTTTTAAAATAAGAATTGTGACGGAATTTTACATAGTACTGATGAGCTTCATATATGTACGAGTATAAGCCTATCTGCAATGCATGAGCCCGTGTGACGCTGATAACCTGAAGGTCGTTCGGATACGTACATACTTGTATTTGCACTCTGCGTCAATTGAAGCGGATCAACGGGACGTAATAGGCTTTCAGTAGTGCATTTGTTAGCGAATGATCACAAATAAGCTGCTAACACATGTTAGGTTGTTGTATCGTTCTAATAAACACCGAGTTTTGGTATTTTATATTAAAAGAAAAATAGTTTTAATCTTCGTGGTTCAGGACCTGTAATACTGAAACATATCTGAAATGTATTCGTTAATCCTTAAACGGAACCCTAGTAGAAGCCCCAGAATTAATTCTCTAATTTAGAAGCAATTTCTAATGTTTTCACTTTCCAATGCTTCGGCAGTTCTATTGAACTACTGGTTATGAGCTTCAATATACAACGGTCTTTTTTATGCGTCGGCTTCTCAGCTTCGTAATTGTTAACACCTTTGAGGTTGAATTTCTTTCCAGTTTAATATACAACGCTGCAGTATGTGGACTGAACACGGAACTGGTTTGAGAAGAATTGAAAATTAAATAGTATCAGATTCGAATTGTCATCTCTAGGTTGGAGTTGCAGTTTGTAAGAAGAATTGTGCTCACTGATATCCACACACAGCTTTTCCCGTTCTTGACGGAAGAAACAGTATCCTCAAGGAATGACGTTGTTACAGCTAATCAGAACGAGAACGTTTTCTCTAAATTGCAGTGACGAAATATTCTAGGTTTTTTAAAGTGTCGAAATGATAAATGATTTTTTCAAAATTTCAGGTCTAAAAATCTAAGCAAATGAATAACTCATATCTTGTTTTGAAAAAGTTCTTGTGAAGAAGTACTATAGGTGCAGTAGCGCCATTTGTTTACAAAGTTGTCCCAAATGCCATATTATTTCTAGACCATTCATTTCCCACGTTGCTCCAAAGTGTGATGCGAAGGTGGGTTTTACTTACTTTCTTACTTGCATTTGTCTGATTAACAAATAAGACAAACCAAATCAATGAAACGAATTTGCAGCACAATCACGAATTGATTAGAAAATACGTAGTGATATCCTTTTTCCACCCATCTATGAAAATACTTTCGAAGAAATTGTAAGACTCAATGATCAGGGCCTCGAAACAAGTGCCTTAATCGTGGAAATACACATTTCTTAAATATAGTTTGATCCATGGTTCCCGCCGCTGTGAAATCATTGACGACTTTAAGTTACATGATGTCTTAACGATGGACAGGCGAACCAGACTTTGGTCTTCTCCTCTGAGGACATCAAGCACTCCGTGAATCACACCTACGACATCATCTCCTATTACTGGGGATACTTTCCCATCTCGTTCTACGGCAACCTAGCGGTGAGTTTGTGTGGGTCAACATAACTTGAGGCTGTAAGTTACAGTTAGACTCTAATCATTCGAATCCAGCCAGAAGTTTGTTCAGCATTCACCTCTACAGGAACTTTTAAGAAATTGTTTAGTGCCAGTTCATCGAAAATTCAGGACTATTTTACTTAATTTTTCCATCGATTCTTTAATATGCTGTTGCCGTCTCCGAGGTTCCTAATTTCGAAAGTTTTCAATGATACCAAGAAATCTATTTCAAAACAGTCTGGTGCTCGATTTTCGGAAAATGTTACGGGCGGAAAAAAACTTAGAATTTTTTTTTTCTGCGAGAAAATTTGTAATGTGGTTATAATGGGTTGTGAACACTAGGTCAAATATGGAAATCAATTGTTTCTCATTCCAGTAGAGTATCTCATGTCACCATATCCAGGTAAAACTTGACTCATGAAGACTTTCGTATTGCTAATTAGGTTAACATGGAAAAGATTTGAGAGAACTTTAATTCTCGTTAAGGTTTTAAAAATCTGACCGGAAATTAGCTCACAAGGTCAATTACTAAAACTTTTGAGTTCTAAAGACATTACTGAAAAAATAGGAGAAACTAACTTGCTTCATAAAGTAAAGTATTCTTCGAGATTTCATACATGTATGTATACTTTGATAGTTAAGAGTATCCATCAAGTGTCGAAACGAACTCAAATATTCCTGTAGATTTCTAATTGGTGCTTATTTCGTGATGAAATACTTTTCTGAGTGATTGAATATATTTTCTCTATATTTATATTATGTTCAAGAATAAAAGTAGGAAGGGCTTAAAAAAATGTCACTTTTTTTCCTAATTATTTCCTCGCAAAATTTTAGTTCCTGTGGAGGGTATACGGCGAGAGAATTAGGCAGGGATAAAAGTTATATCTAGATAGTTGAAATCTTTTTCTAAATCTTTTTTTCCACTTGGAGGAAAACATATTTTTTAAATAATAAATATTTCTTTCCAATGTAGTCTTTTTTCTGCGCATCAGAAATTATCATGCACCATATTCGATACGTATGAGAGATCGAGGAAATCCTAAATTATTTATAGAATTCACATCACAGTCACCGCTTGAATGCGGTCACTCAGAAACAGGATTAATATTGTTTCATAATCTGCGATGTGTACTCAAGCAGAGAAAAATTTCTAAACCTTACTTACGGTCTAGTTGTTCACAAAAATATAAGAGCTTGATGTTTATACCAGATTTCAACTGTAAGCCCTTTTTCATTTCCAGTATTTGCTTCATGTACGTTTAAGTACCCAACTGCCACCAAAGACACCACCGAGTATCATTAGTTGACCAAACTCATTTTGATATCTATTTTCTTACAGCTAGAGGACGAGAAAAACAACTTTATTATTTTATAGTCTGCCGCCCACTCCTAGCACATTCAAATTAAAAGACGCGTAAATGGAAGGCACCTGGCTATGAATCAATTGAATGAGTGTATATGCTGAAGAAATGATAATTTCAGCTCCTCTGAAAGAATCATTATGGAGGTGCTAATTTACACAGGGATGTATAACTTCATTAGGTAAAATCAGTTTTAGTTGAGATAAATGAGCCCTTCGTTAATTAATTACACAACTTCTACAACGTACACATATTATTCGATTTGCATGATGTAAATTCTTGGATAAGTTTCAATATGCAACATTTTATGTAAAATCGTGGTTAAGTATTGTTTCCATAGCTCTCATTGAGCTCTTCAACGGAACCTGTTTGCGCAGGCTAAGTCGTCTGCAGTGGTGGAAGGCC
The DNA here is from genome assembly GCA_014899125.1 of Orchestia grillus. Lineage (NCBI taxonomy): Eukaryota > Metazoa > Arthropoda > Malacostraca > Amphipoda > Talitridae > Orchestia > Orchestia grillus. The sequence continues at coordinate 16,503 of VOMN01092656.1, forward strand.
TGAATGCGACCGTTCTGGGGGAGAAAAAGCTCCTTCGTAACGACACTTTGGTGAGCGCTTGCATGAATTTCATAAAGTAAAGTTTAGATTACTTTATACGCTATGTGATTCTTGAATATGTTTCGTTTATATTACTGATGTCCGCTTTTATTTGACCGATTCTCACCTTGTGTATCAATCGAACTTATTTTATTTTTCCTAATATGAAACAATATTTATTGTGATTACTACTTCTATTAACGGTGCTCTATAATTTTTTTCGCGTGCCGAGATTCAAGAGAGCGGTTACATTTCTCCAATGAATTTTTAGGCACGCTTGCCAAGAGTTTCGCTATTTTTTATTATTTAGATACTAAAACCATAATTTTATCTCAATCATAATTGTAGCACCAAGAATGGCACTCAAATAATCATAACATTAGCCATAGTCATAAAAGAACTTTTGGGCGGAATTTCTTGCTATTCGCTTTGAGATTCATAACAAATAATTTTTCTTGTGAAAAAATCTTGCGTATGCCCAAAGATTGTTTTCAACATGCAGTTGTAAACATCTTTGAGCCTTTTACGTGCATGTCGTGCATATATTGCTCGTTGATGCTATGCTACAATGTACTTTAATTTACGCTGAGCATGTGAAATTATCTCTTCACTTTCTGCTACCTTGGATTTTTTTAACGGCCACATCCAGGCAAATGAAATTTTTTTTAGATGTATGGTCTGACTCATGCGACCGGTCGTTTCTAGAATGGCCTCTTTTTCTTGGTGATTGAGAAGGCCTTCTACGAAACTAATTGCCAGCGACAAAGTTTTAACCGTTTGTAAGACAGGTTTGGAATTATTTCATTTGTGAGTGGAAGTTTGTAAAAAAAATAATACTTTTCAGGTAGATCATCACAAAAGGAATTTCAACTTTAATTTCACTTAATTACATGTTTACAGCAAATACTGTAATCGGCACAATTATTGAAACGTTCCTACGCTTAAAATATTTCGATGGACCAAAATTCGAGAAAAAAAATCAATCACCTACATTTGTGTATTTTTAAACAAAATCATGGTCTCACGTGAAGTGGGATAAATATCAATAGTAAAATGAAGAGTAGACTCATGCACCGTACAGGTCTCGCTACAACGATCTTCAGAGATCCATTGACTTCAAATCACAAACTGGTCAACTATCTTGAATATCTTGATC
>VOMN01092660.1:0-11381 GCA_014899125.1 Orchestia grillus
CCTCTCATTCCTCCTCACCCCCCTACCCCTCTCGCCCCCCGCTTCCTCTCACCGTCTTCCTCATCTTTCAGTGGTAGTAGTAGTAGTAGTTGTAGCGGAGGAGAAATTACTTCGATGGTAGCCGGGCTCCGAGGGTTTCTTCGATTGAAAACTTGTCGATCAGCCAAAGATTACTAGCGGCTCATGTTACCATGTTAATAATCAGGTGGAGAAAAAGTGGAAATGTAGAAAAGTGATTAATTTCTAGTAGCGACACTTGAGTATTCACTCTGTCGGGACCCTCAAATATTACTCAATTCGCCCAAAATTTCAACGCAATGCTATTTTACTATGAGGGAACCGGAATAACACACGAGCGTGTAAGATTTCCAAACTTATCCATTTTGAGATACCATATTGTACAGTGACACGTTTTGTACAATATAAACCTTGATGGCCTTGTTGAATTAATAATATAATAGAATCTGGCGACAGAATCTAGCCAGGTGGCCCATCAATTATTGGATTTTTCCCCAAGTCCCGTGCCCTCAACAAGAGGCTAGGACAGATAAAAGAACAGGTAGCATAACTATTACCTATGTTCTGTAACCACCTTCCACTGCCAGTTATCACTCGACCTTTACAGAGGAAAAAGAAGGCGTTCAGAAATGAAGCCATCACAGTCATCAAATTTTACGCATATGCTTCAGCACGTATGTTTTAGCATAAGTAAACGTTTTGTAATACTGGAATCGCATCGCTTACCAAATTTATTTTAACATCATCTGAAATTTTTATATAGGAACCTCGAGTCTGTAGTTTGAATTACTGGTGGATTCCCTTAGCAGTATTTGTCTTGGCAATTTTTATACGTGTTCACGATGCCAACAGACTAAGTTTTCCGGTAGTTGGTGCCGGATTCTAACAGTTTTAGCCGGAAAGAAATTCAGGGTCTGGGATGTTCTGTAGGATTTTCTCGTAAGTTAATTACCGTTGTTCATGGGGCAAACGTTATTGTCCCTTTCGAACAGCCCCTCTTGGTTATCGTTCTTGAAGCCATTAAGATATTTAAAATTTCGATAAGTTGACCTCGCAGTCGTTTTTTGGTCAAGTGGATGAGTTTCAGCCGTTAAAGCCGCTGTTCGTTGCTGAGGCTCCGGAGATCAAGAATCATTTTGTTACTTTGCGCTGAATTAACTACATTTTATTGACATTTTGACGAAGGGTAGAAGACCAGAGTTATGTTTCATAATCAGGATGTGGTCAAATCAGATATTTATTGAGAGATGCTAGTAGATGCGTCTTCCAAAAATGGAACAAATGGTGCTAAATTCTTAAGATGCCTTCTTATTTACGGTAAATGTGACATGGAATGTTTTCAGTATCGATGATGTAGACTGCCTTCTTCGACAGTCTCGCTAATTCGGAATACAAACCTGGGAATTTTCTCCTATCTATAAGAGCGGAACAGAGAGACGGATGGACCTACCAACCAAGCAAAATTGGGCTATTGTTATATGGCCGGATACACGGTTATTACTTGCTTGGTTGCTCCGTCTTACTGTCACGCTCTCGAGGATTTAGATAGAAGAAAATTTTTGGGTCTGTATTCCTGAACTAATAACTAGATTGTCAGGTAAGGCAGTCCGTATCAGTGATACTGAACATAACGTTTCATGTCACAGTTACCGTCAATCAGAGAGCGTTTATAGAATTTAGCATCATTTTTCCCGCCAGTTTTGGCGTGGCATATGTATTAGTTGGTTTTAAGGAGTACGGACCCAGGAATTTTCTCCTATCTAAATATTGAGGAGTTTGTTAGAGAGACAGGCCAACCAAGCAAGGAACAACTGTGTATTAGTATAGTAATGGAATTATTATATTTTTGGACTTATAGTCTGAGTTCCTTGTTGTGAAATTGAGAATTCTACTAGCATTCTTGAAATTTTTTTCTACTTGCTCATCATGCTAGAGGATTTTAGTGGTGGTAATGCCAAGATTTCTTCTCAGTTTTACCTCTTCTGTAGGTCTGTCACTTATTGAAGTAATGGAAACTCCGGTTATTGGTTCCAACATGCATCGCTGAACACTTGTCAATGTTGAAACTCGTTTGCCAGGTTTTGGTCCATCGAAGTAAGCGATTGAGGTCTGTTTGCATGGTTATTCTGTCCTCTTCAGCAATTGGATTGCCCTGCGGCAGAATTTCGTGTCCTCTGCGAACTTGTTGACTTTTCTGGGGATTCTGACGTCAATGTCATTGACGTACATCATGAAGGGGAGTCGGCCAAGGACCCGTCGTTGAGGGACTCCTGACGTTACTTCTGCCCATTCGCTATGTTGCTCGCCAATCATTTAGCCGTTGAATGCGACCAGTGAACCAGTTTTCTATCCTTCGAGAACAGCTGCTTTGTGTATCATGGGCTTCAACTTTGGCCGTAAGCTTCTCGCAGGTAACTTTATCAAAGGCTTTTGAAAGTCGAGTTATATGAGGATTACGGCTTTGTGCTGACGTAGACACAGTTGATTTATCCAAGGAAGTCAAGAAAATTGGTGAGGCAGCTGCGTTTTTCTCAAAACCCATACTGGGTGTCGATTATTGGGCTATGAACTGGTAGATATCTTGTAATCCGGACTTTCATTTTCTTTCCATTGTTTTTTCGATGACCGATGTTAGGCTGATTGAGCGATAATTCATAAGAGCTGGATTGTTCCCTTTCTTGGAAATGGGAGTGAAATTCGTTTACCTCCAATCCTGCGGAACTATTACAGTTGCGAGTGATGGATTGCAAATATTATGTGAAGTAGCATATAGGATTCCGGCTTTATTTTTGTTGTAAGTTTAGGTCGAGCCATCAAGGTCGATTAATGGTGCAATAGTGGCTTTTTTAGTCACCTATCGTTGACGTATTTCTAAAAGCTTGTCGCATTTGATTTTGCTTGCTCTGCAATAGCGACTTCTTTATTTCTTCGTGTACTTCTCATCATTCGCTTCACGGCCCTGTAAAAGCGAATATGCTCTAGATGGTGAGCTTCCGTTTGGTCTCTTTTGAATATTTTGACTGCTGTCTTGCATTTGTAAGGCGTCTAATATCTTGTGAAAACCAGGGAGGATCTGTGACTCATTTCATTCGTTTAGTTGGGACTTTTTTTCAGTAGCTGTTGAATATTTTCTTTTAGGATCGCGTAACATTATTGAGCATTTTTATTCATTGCCGTTTCTTCAAAGTCATTGGGCTAAGTTCCTCTTTCATTAAATCGAAATTTGCCTGTTAGTGGCCAAGCATACGTCAACCTTGCTTACTAGTAGTAGCACCATGAACTATATAGAGCAGTGCAAAGACAATCACATGATCGCTGTTACCCATAACCTCAATGCGTCCTATACGTAGGTGGGGGAGGGGGTCGTAATGGCGAGATCTTGGATATTATTCTGGCTTGTGGGCTCGAGGACATGCTGTTGCAGGGAATTTGTGTTGAGTAGATAAATTAATTTATATATATAGGCGCTCGACTTTGCCGGGAGTTCCAGTTTATGTGGGGGAAAGATGGAAGTTGCCCCAAATTAAAGTTTTATTTGGAATACTTAAAATATCGTCTAGTAAATGGTAGAATTAATCGTTGTCAGTCGCTGTACCGGCAAAACTTCTATAAACTAATACAATTGAGGTAGTTATTCTTTGTAGTGGGTGGAGTGTGAGATGTAGTAACTGAATTCTTTGGATTGTTTCGATTTGAATTGTGATAGCCGATTTTCAGTGGTGTAAATTATGGAGCCACCAGCCCTCTTGCCGTGAGAAATGCCAACATTATGGACACAAATCTATTCAGTGAACCTTCCCTTGGGAGATGTCCGTTTAGATCTAACCAAGTTACGTTGAGGGCTGTGGTATCGTGTGGTAAGGTCGATGTGACAGCTTGCTCTCCCTGCACTGTTGGTAGGATGCTCTGTAGATTTCCGACTAATGTTTTCAGGTGTTCCATGGTTCCGGTCAGCATGTTCGCTCTCAGTCTGCTGGGGTCGTCACTTCGCTCGTGAGGTGAGGAGTTGAAACACGTTTTTTATAATATTTTCATTTCACGGAGCTATAACCTGTGAGGGAACTGCCGACGGTTGCCAGTAAGGGATTCGTTGAGCCATCGTTCCTGCCTTCACCTTCCTGTGATGACGGCAGAGTAGGGAGCAGCGAGCGGCTACAGTAGAGCAAAGCTCACCAGTGCGGGGCGTAATTAAAGCCTACAATTATTGAGGCGTAACCCATTAGTGCATAAAGTTTATGCTTCAATATATTTTGCCAAGTTTTTAGAAGTCAGTCATTGTTGGGTCATTTCATCAGAAATAAGATTTTAAATATATTGTTCAGTGACTGGAATAAATGCTTTTATGTACAGGGTACGACTAGAAGTCATAAGATACCGAAAATCTAAGATAAAAATGAATTGGTTTTTATCACTTCTGCATTTTATGGAGTTGTTTTATTAGAAAAATGTAGAGGCTCATCGTAATCAATAAAACCTCTATCACTATAACCTGTTGTGACCCTTGCTTATATTCGGTGTTATTGTAATCAATCGTACCCAAAAACATGAACGTTACGCAATAATCGGTTAAGTTACGTCTAATAATCTCTGTCGATTTATCAGCTCGTTTTTATTCGAAATTCACGGATGTAACCGGGTGTTATTTCAGCCCTTATAATTATAAATATAAAAGCTTCTTAGGCTTTTTGGGCTAATTTTTTTACGGTAACCCACGGAGATTAATTGGTGTAGTTCCTAACTTAATTGTTAGCCTCGACACTAATTGAGGCCCAAACTAGGCCGCTACCTGACAATCGTTTCTTCCTCATTAAGTCATTCGGAGACGTCACCCACCAGTCATGCTAGGATAGGTTCTTTTTTGCTGGCGAAGTTCACGGTGTCGTGGCCCGTGCGAGTTGTTTGAGGTATTTCCGACGCACCGAGCCCAAGACCGAAGCGTATCCACCATACCGAGTACATTTTAAATGTGCTCGTTTCTGTCTACCCTGACTCGTTGCGATTCTCTTTGGGTGCAGGGACGTAAAATATATGTTTAACAAGAGCACATTTTATTAAGTAACTTCTAATGTGTACAGTAGTATGTATTTCTTAATGCATATGTATAATTTTATCTACTTTAGAATAATTTGACGTATAGTGTTTTCAAAATTAGCATATTATCAAGACCTGGTCGATGAAGCTAAAAGTGTTAGATATCTTCGCATTCAAAATTGAACTGAAAGTACTGCAGCATTTACTACAATATTTGATGTTAAAATATTACCCTAAAGTTTTATGTAAAGTTTTATAACTTGACTTGCTTGAATGGACATTGAAATGAAGTGACAATATTTATTTGTCATCATGAATTATCTGTAGCCTTTAATGATTAGAAAATTTGTTTTTGTTCCAAGAAATAAAATTCAAAATCTACGGGCTTACACGCTTCTTACGTAAGCATTTCTGGCGTTAAATTAAGGTAAATCCTTTACAAACTATCAACACAAACACTTACATTCACTCTTCATAAAATACATGTCCAACTTGTTTCAAAGTGTTTTACAAATTTGAAGCGTTAACGGTAAGCCTGCAACAAATCATTTTGCGTTGTGGATACAGCGCGAAATAAATAGTCGATCATTCACGCTTGTTCCACTTAACCACAACTATCTATCTATCTGAGAAGACAACAGGTCTTCACTTTTGGGAGTTCTTGTCAGCTTCTGTGACTGACTTGTCATCCTGCTTTTGTCCCTCCGTTTCTTTTCCTGCATCTCCGCTGCTGATTTCTTCGGCGTCTAGGGCGATGTCGATGGCTTCACTAACTTCAGTAGCTGATTCGCTGCCACCGGCTTCTTTGTCCTCAGTTTTGGGCTCAGACGAGGCCTGTTCGGTTTCGGATACGTCTTCGCAGCTCTCACTGAGTTTCGTGTAAGATTTCTCCAAGTCTTTAGGGTCTAGCAAATCGAGCGCTTCTCTCGCTTTCTGCACTTCTGCACTTACCGGCGCACTTTCATCAGCTGGTTTTTCCACAACAATCGCAGCGGGCGTGACGGGACTTTCTTCCTTTCGTTTTTCTTTCACGTCTACCACCTCCGGAGCAGCTTTCGCCGCGTCTGCTGGTCCCGATTTTGGCGTCGTCGGAGTGGCCGTTTTAGGTGTTTCTTTTTCATACTTGACTTGAGGAGCACTAGCTCCAGACTTGATCTCCTTCATCTGCAGCGGGAAATAGAACGTATATCTTGATAAATTAAATTCAGTAAGTACGATTATCGTCATAGGCAAGCAGCGCGTGGAAACAGTTTGCACAACTTATTATCTTATGTTGGTCAAAGAGGTTGAACAATTAAAATGTGATGGAAAAGGCGGTGTCGTCTAACATTCACTTTGGAAGTGCTAGTGACACTATATGGTTCATAACTGCTGCTAGTTTTCCGTACAAAGCTAAAGGTAATCTTTTCGTAAAAATAATTCGGTCGTTATAAGGGTAAAAGAACGTGTTACTTACTTCGACTGACTGTGCCAGCAAAGGTTCCTCTTCCTTGGAGTTGACAGCTGTTTTGGGCAAGATAAGAAATCAAGTGGTTGCTAAACTTAACTACACGTCTGAATTTCATATGTTATCGTACAAAGAATTTTATTTTCAAGTTCACTGTCGCATGAATGTATCGAAAATGTAAAACATCCAAACATCGCAGAAAGGTACAAAAAATTACCATCGTCACTCGCGTAGTTTCGTATGCGCGTGGATTTGAGATTCTTTTTTTAAATAATATTTCGTTACGAAAAAATTGAATCACCGCATGAAACTTAGAGGGGTCCAACTCGGTGAATACAATGCGGTTATTTACAAATAGTTCCTCCGAATCTATAAGACTATTCTAATTGCGTGTCAGTTTTTTTAGTTTACCTGTAATGCTTCTTGAATGTCATTTCGATATCACTATGCTTAGGTAGAGTTGCTTGAACTCGTTCGAAATTTCAATAGTTTAAAAAAAGTACGGTCGGATGTTCTCGGAAAGCACCTTACATAGAGAACACTTACGTGGGTTTTCGGAATCAGTCGCCTGAAAGAAATAAAAATCATGTTAAATTCATCGAAATTCACTGAGATTCAGGCTGAAACGAGAATCAGGCTGTTCATAAGAAACGCTTTGGCTTATCATTTAGATGTAACTCATGAAGGAAGTATGCCTGTGTTCGAAACATCTAGCAACAACCGCTGTGCTATTTTAACATGGACGCCGAAAGCTAAGGAAAACAGCAGACCAAAACTCGTTTAAATCTTACATTTTTCAATACAAAACGTTATAGTAGAATACAAACAAATTGTGGTATCGAAAATTCCGATGGTAAAATTTCATGGGTTTGATTCATGCTGCCCACTGATAGGTGCTAGCGAATGCCTTACCGATTTCGTTTGTATGAGGCCAATTTCGTTGGTAGTCGTTTTGGGTTCGCGGTGTGAGATCTTGCACAGGTAGACGAACACGCACAGGGCAACAGCGCCAATTATCAGACCTCCGACCTTGCCGGCAGCTGTAATGAAAACATATTTTCAGAAGTACTGGGAGGCGCTTCGCGTTGAAATATCAATTTAAAACACTATATATTGAAATCAGCGCCGTCGCAATAAATGATTGGAGTGTGAATTCCTATTCATAGTTAGAATTCACGAGAACAAAATTGAGTTTAGTCTACGTCTAAGAAACCATCGAATTCCATTGTAGTACGTTAAAACTTTTATCGAATTTGGTAACTTATATCAGTTTGTTTATATTCTGGTGCTTGTACAATTAGTATCACTAATCGGGAGTCCTTCGTGATCATGATGTAACTGTGGATACGCTCGTGAGTAACACTAAACTAATCAGTTATACTTCTTCAAATCTCAGTAGAAAAACCTTCAGCTACTCTTATCTTTTTCTCTATTATCAATAAACAATATAATATTCCTTTCAAACCAAGTGCGTACACGCCATTATCGCGCTAGAAAATAAAGCTTTTAACTCTTAAAAACACATGGATCTTTTTATCCTCACTAAACTGCTACTGTCGCGGTCCATGGCTTGACCGAGAGTCAAATCAAGGTGTATTTTACTCGGTTCATTCCTGGGCTTCGGTCACAAATTTTCTCTCAAAACACTCACTCTTAATGCCACTGCCATCGTTGTACGGAGCCTCTTCCTGCTCCAGAGGCTCGAAGTTCTCCATCTTCACGTCAGACGCCTCCACCTTCAACTGCGACCAAATTAAGGGTTAGACACGAGACGAAGGATGCTCTTTATTTGGATACCTAACCACCTCATATTATTGGTGAAGAAAACTTTTTTTATAGAAAATTTTCGGCTCGAGTGAAGAATCTGGAAGCAACTCTATCCATTATCCATAGTTTCTATTTCGTTCAATTTACCTCCAGCATAGGTAAGAATTTATTTCCTTCGTTTAAAATCTTATACCTGGCTTATATTTGTGTTTTTAATTGTTTAATTTCCAAATGTATTTGAAGATCAATGATCTTCACTCATGGTTTTGGTTAATATTTAATCCAACGTGCTGATCACCACTNGAATCACGATCCGAAGTTTTAACGTGACTTCCACGCGTAATATTTAGATTGTAGTCGCGCAAATCTCAATTGGAAGTTCCATCAGGACTCTTATGTTTTAATTTTAAGGCTGTAATTTTGCTAACTGAAAATCCGAAAGGTATATATTTTTGAGTATCTGATTTCGGAATAAGCTATTTTTCTTTCTTTCAAGGGGCTGGTGAAAAATATACTAACGGTGACTCAAAAGGGTTCAAATTGTAAGAACACTTGGAACTGTGAGATTCACCACCTGCTAAATTAAACTTTTTGTACCACTAGAACTGCGCGCGAGTTGGAAGAAAGGAGCGAAATAATGGCTCATAACCCCACTGCGTCACGGACCAAGAAGGGCTCAGGGTTAAAATATTACGCTATAACTAAATTTGTTGCAAATTTTTGCATTTTCATTTACTTTTCTAGCTGGCGAAAAACATCAGTTACGGTAGACTTATGTGTTTCACTTCAGTTCTAGTAACAGCTGGACTGCATACTATCTTTCCATGAACCTGTATTACTAGTACAAAGCAGGTCAACGTCCTTAAACCATCCAATGAATATCTTATTTCTGTCATTTTTACTGTCTAAATTCGAATTAGGCCAGCCTTGTGTCCATTCTTTAATCCTCCACGTTAAACTCCTCGACCTCAGCGTCAGCAAACCAATTACACGTTCAACGCGACTAAAAATAATTTTCAATGAACGTAACTTGGTTTCACGCAATGTACGACTAATTATTTTGAGGAAACGTGACATTCATAATAAATGGGTCAATTATGAACGCTTTCTTAACGGCTTCCCTGAAGGTGAGCACAACATGAACTGGCTATTCTGTCTCGTACCCTGCTGCGCTGCCGGCTGGACTACTCTTGTACAATTAATTACCGACTCAGCGATTATGGCTCAAGCTTTGTTGGGACAATCTTAGTGATACATGGAAAAGGTTCCCAGTATTTTCTCTCTGCTATGAAGCTATTTACCTTCATATACATTATATTGGGCTCCGAATTTTCCTAAGGCTCTTTTCTTTTTCAAGGAATACCCTGGTGCAGAGTTCAAGGTATGAAATTAGGAGGAACTCTGTATTAAATTTACCTGCTCAATTTTAGTGATGAAACATGAAAACGCGCTCAAATATACAACTCAGAACTAACTTTAGTTCGCTCTTCTCAAGAATTGAAATCGAAAATAACCTGTTTTGATCGATACTATTTTCAGGTGAACATTAACTCATCACCCTCATTCAGTTATGCTTTAATTGGGATCATCGTAGAACCGTGCACACAGCTCGTGTGAAGCAGATAACACTATGAAACAAATTTCACTTTTGTCTTGTTCAATGGTTGAAATTATAAGTTTCCATTTTTCTGTAAAATAAAATAAAATAATTTCATTGATAGAACTTTGCTTCTGTGGTCAGGTAAATAAATTTCCGAAATTGTATTTCTTCAAAAAAATACTACTAATAAATTTGATACCGGTGTTACAACAGCAAATTTTCATAGGAATAATGAACATTTTCTGTTGTTCAGCAGTAAAGTAATTCAGGCAACAGCACTAAGTTTCTGGAAACAAAAATAATGTTACGAAGAGGAATTCATTTCCCTCTCCACCTAAAAAAACGAGTTTTGGACCGTTTTAAATTACATATAAAAATCTCTCGCCGTACCTTGGTATCCACTTGCACATCCTCTTCGTCTTCTGAATACGGAGGCTTGAACATAGAGCACTGGGTGCGGTGGGGGAGGCCGACCCTGCTGAACCCTTCTGTGTTGTTGGCGTGGGCGTCGTAGTCCGCCAGAGGTCTGTAGACCTTCTTGTCTGCTGTGCGCACTTGTACGTCTGAGGAAATCACATATTTTAGCCTGGAAACTTCAAAACTTTAAATGGAAATGTTCTTCGATGAATGAAATTTTTCCAGTAGATGAAATGATGGATGTTTATAACATCGAAAACTTTGATAAAAACAGAAAAATCGTTTCATTTCCTAGAAGTGTACAATGAGAACATTTTGTCTGACGCATATTTCAGTGAATATCGCTCGAACGGAGATATGTCAAACTGCTAGGCGAAGATGCCCTCGCTTCCCTAAAAAGCTCATATATTGATATAAATATCGGTTTCACAGAGGCCATTGGTTAATTAACCACTCACAAATATGCCAGCAAAAATGAACTTTAAATCGTGATAAATTAAATTATTACTTAAAACCTCCCTACCTACAGGAAATGTAATCCAAAGAGAGCGAAAAGGAGGGACCATTTTGTATGGACATTAAACGTGCAGTTTATTCACAAATATATTCCCATACATGATTCTCTGCGAATAGAAATAGAAAGTTAGAAGAAAGAGGAAATCAATATTCAGCGAAGAAGGTAAGAAAATGGAAAGACGCAAAGTAGGCACGAAAGATAGAAATTCCGAAGTATTAGCTAGAGCTGGAACAATCTAACTGTGATAACATGGAGATACCAGTCCCTATAGCATAGTGTGGACAAACTAAACTACTGGTGCTGCTGCTACGGGTAGACTAGGGGTACGCTCGTGCGAGAAAAAACGGAGGAACATGTTGCCGAGCTCTGCCAGCTCTTCCACGGTTTTTTCTGCTTCACTATATACTAGGAAAGGACGCAAATGCGCTGGAATTTTGGCCATGAACAGTTCCCTATACATTGGTTCGCTAGCACCCACTCCCATTGCTAACTTCCGTATTTCCCGTAACACCCTAAAGGGGTGTTCAGCTAGCTTTGATTTACGATTTCTAGAATCCCTTTACATTCACAAATTGAAACCTTCG
>VOMN01092675.1:0-13256 GCA_014899125.1 Orchestia grillus
ACATGGACTTGCTTCCAAGCTCCAATAATCTGGAAGAGAAGAAGAAGAAGTAATCTCCTGTGGCCGTTCGGAGCCGTTGGTAGCATCGGATGATCGAACACAACGCCATGAATCACAACAGAAATATCACTCGCGATCTCATTCTGAAAACTTTCCTCTGGACTCAAGTCAGAAATGGATAATCATTTGTGCCAAACTATATATAGTTTTAACTGCTTTAGATATTTTTGAGTTAATTTGTTCAGTTATTGTAAGCATGGCACAAGTTAAAAAGCAAGAAAGTACTGAAGAAATTAAGAAAATAGTTCATACATATCCCTTGCTGAGGGTAAGTTGTCTCTTGCATGAGCTACTGCTTAAGTTTTCTTCATACTCTTTAATGCATACAAAATAGGATGGCCATATACTGCATCTTAAACTACAACTTGAAATGAGGGCCAACATTAGTTGGAGCCTCTATTTTTGATAAAAAAATTAACGTTAGCACATTTCCTATGGATGAACTAATTTATTCCATCATAGGTACTAAACTTGAATTCGATGACACTTTCATGCTTTGAAGTTAGGTTTGTTCCTGTCATTTTTGTTCTTATTTGTACTTAGCATAATAGTCTTTGTTTACTTCCATAAATGGTCTTTGTAACCACTGATGAAAAAGTGTTGGTGCACAGGCAAACCATTGCGCAACACTGGTTGGTTGGTACACCGGTGGCCCATTACATAGGCAACTGGTTGAAACAATTACACACTGAACTGAATTGGGTCCTCGTACCCCATTGGCTGTGTACCAGTCTTGTCAATAAAGTTCTCAAAGTATTGAGAACTCCATATCATATTCCAACCAAGAGGGGTGTTATAGGGTATTTCAGCTTGTCAACTAGAAAGACACCCTCATGCATGTAAGGTCGGCACAACCTATGAAAGCCTACCAAACACTACCTATCCCTGCCTTTTATTTCATGCTCTTTTCAAGAAATTCTTCATTCTGTCAACAACCATCAAATTACATTTTGTCCAGTCCTAATAATACCTTATACCCAAATCATCTTCAGTACTTCTGACATACCACTGAACTACTCTGTACTGCTCATTTACTACATTCATCGAAGCTTTCCTCTTGCATTCATACTTACTGCACTCAAAAACAAAATGCTCAATTAATGCCTCCACTCTACTATTGCTTTGCACACACATCCTAGTCTTCCCTTCATTCCATCTCCTTGTGGGCCTTTTCACCCTTAAAGTTTTACACCAAACTGTAGGCAACAGTTGACATCCATAACTTCCGTCATAGAATATCTGAGTCTTTGGCACCTTTTTTTGAGCGTACCAGACTAGATAGACGTTTTCCCACTTGTGCTCTTTATCCGCTTGTCCACTCCATACTCTTTTTGTTCTTGTTTCAATTTCTTTCTTCCATTTATTGCAATCCCATTTTGTTTCAACTCCTTGATTTCTCATAAAACAGTCTTCAGCAGATCTTCCATATTTAACACACAACCATTGATACATTTAATTTGCTTGCATGCAGCTTACACACACACACCTTTTTTCATGCACTTACACTCTAATTCTATTCAAAAATATAACTCATCTACCTACCACTCTCAATACTCTCTCATATTTTAATGCAATACAAATACCATATTGTAATTCAATACCAATTTCATCACTCATTCGGAAAACTGATTCTTCCCATAGGTCACCTCTAATTGCCTCCACAGCTGTCTATGGAGGCAATCCATTTTGGAGCACTTAGTGCCAAATAGCCTACCTAATTCTGAATAACCTCTAACTTCTCAAGTCATGTCCATTCCATCATTTGTATACAACTGCTGTAGTATTGACTCTATTTTTTTGATACTTTTTTATATTTCATTTATAGTGTATTGGGCACCATCAAAGTATCTATGGTTAAAAAACTTTGTCTAATGTTTACTTCAAGTCTGCATTGTGTTCAGGGCATTTTATTGAACAGACAGACGACGTTCATGTTAGTAATGTTGTACAGAAATTTTTCTGAGTTGTGGAAACTAATTTTCATAAAGTATTAATGAATAGGAAAATTATATGGAAAGATATTCAAAGCATTCACACAGAGAGATTATAATGGTGCATAGACCACAAAATTTAGTGCTGGATATTTACAAGCTCTACCGAATTGGGTTTGACATTCTTGTGTGTCAAATTATCAAAATAAATCAATACTGACCGACTTGATCTAACATAACTTTAATGTAGTTAGGAGGATGAGCCAGAGCAAGAGATATGTACTATATAAACTCATTTTTAACTATGTTCCTGCCTCATTTAACTTTCCAAAATCAATATTTTATGATAAAATGATAAATGACAAAAAATGTACAGGATGCCAACTTGAAAAAAATATTAACAATAATAATTCCTTTTTGAGCTTCATAGTTATACTGTGTATCACAATACTGAATTTTTTTATAATTGGTCAGAGTATGCATTGCCCTCTCTTGAGAGTCGGTGTGACCACTGCCTACACTGTATAAGTATGATATATTGAAAAATAAATTACAGTATATATTTTAAGAAGTTCTGTATTGTAAGCTTTATTCTCCAATTATGATATTTTGTCCATGAAGATTTTCATTATTGATTCTTCTTCCAGGTACAATTGGTGCAAAATCAATTAATCAGCATCAGCAAGAGTTGGCACTTTTTTGCAGAAATTGGCATCAGAACTCTAAAAATTGCCAATTCTTTACTGATTCCTATTCTACTTGAAATGTGGATCATCAAAAATGGAAATGCTACTGATTTTGTATTATTAGCATGTACAAAAGTTAAAGCTTATTATATCCTGTTTTTAAATACATGTACATTTTTATCTACTTTCGTATTGTTTATAGCCATTAACATAAATGATTTGTATTCACTTCTGTGCTATCAGTAATGCCTTATTAGTCAAATGTTGTATGAACATGTGCAACTATGTGCTCATGTATAAACTTGTGTAGTTTCTATTTGAATCAATTTTTTTGTGAAATTAATCCCCAAGTTTGGACAACAAACAAAGCATACACATATGTGATGCATGATGAATGTTCAAGTCTGGCAACATTGCTTGGATAGTTATGGTGATGCCATCAGTCACTCATGCAGCAGAGTAACAGTGAACAATGCAGTAAACAATGCAGTCATTTTTTTTTAAGGGTAATAATTATTGATGTTGCGTGAGCATGCATTAAGATCTATGTAGATTGACATGTTAAAGATTCCATCCCTTGACAGCATTGAAATATTTTGCACTGAAACTGACCCTGAACACATTTCAGTATTACAATAATTTGAAAACTGAGTCAAAGATGGCGACTTCATGTCAGAAGTGATAATGTTGACAAAAGTTCAATCTGGTACCCCAAGTTTTTTACCCTGCATTTGACTTAGCTCCATTTTATTTTTATGGATGACATCAGATTTTAGTAGTTCTTATATGGAAAAGATCATCTTTGAAATTTGAATACAAAAGTCGAATAGAAATTATTTGTCAAGTATAGTTTAAAAGATACAAGCGTTAAATGGCAAGGGTATCCCAGTGTGGCTCAGGCTTGAAGGCCCAAACATTGTCAAGGTATTCAAGGTGTGAGTTAATATGCATGTGATCTGATGCAGACATTATTGTGGGGGTATGATAATTTGAAATTGACTCTACAATCTAATAACTTCTACATCCATGCAACAGAGAATAATTTGTACGTCAGCTATTTTTGTGATCTCTTAGTAAAATAGCTGATAATTATCTCCCTTATCTATGCATACTCCACAGAGCATCCCATTTATTGTACAGCCTTTATTCAAACTCATTGGGTAGAACTTTATTTTTCAGTGGTATAATTTTTATTTGTAAATACCATTGGCTTACCAATTATGTATGGTAAACCAATGATTGTTCTAAATAATAAAGAATCGGCAAAAATTTTGAAATTGGCATATCATTAGGTAAAGTGATATTTTTCTCATTTATTAATTTAGGTTTTCCAATGATGTTCATGTATTTGTGCATTAAAATTGAGGAAATACTGATTTGGATAAAGGTATTATATTAATTTTAATCTATTCATTTGTGCACTAAAGTCTTACTGCAGATGTGCATGTACTCGTTTCATAAAAACCAATCCTGATCTATTCCCTTAGCATTCGGACATGCCTGAAGCAATGAGAGCAGAGACCATTGACCTGATTGTTGCTGCCTGTGAGAAATTTAACTCCAACAATGAGGTAAGGAAAAGTTGGTATGCACTTAAGAATTCTATCATTTCTTCTGACAGAATAAGCTGTAATAGAATGATTGTCTATATAAATCATTAATTTGGGACTATGTTCCATATTTCATGACCAATTCTTAGCAATTTTAAGTTCTTTAAGATGGAGCTGTGAAGTCAAAAAGTGTCTATTCCCTCAAGTACACTTAATTATATACCACAGTAGAGAACAGTTGAAGTTCAATATGTTTTTAATTCAGAAAAGGGTGAGGTCAAAATGTTTCTATTTTTGTGGTTATGAGGCTTAAAATGTTTGTAACTATGTGAACCTGAAATTTGAATTGTTTCTTATTCTTCAAAACTGTTTAAAAGATTTCTCATCTTGTGAAGTTGAAGCCAAAGAGTTTTTCTAATTCTTTAATGCTGAAGCCTGAAGTATTTTCAATTCTGTAAAACCAAAGAATGAAATGAGTATTTCTTATGCTGTGGAGTTGGAGTTTAAAATGTTTCTAATGAGAAGCAGAAGTAATGAAATGTTTCTAATTCTGGGCTGCAAGAGTCTGAAATGATTGTAATTATGTCAAGCTGAAGTGTAAAATGTTTCTAATTATGTCAAGCTGAAGTTTGATATGTTTCTGATTCTGTAAAATTGAAATCTAAAATATTTCTTATTTTGTGACGCTAAAGTTCTATGTTTCATCTTATGGATTTAAAGTCTAAAGTACCTAGTTTTCTGTAAAATTACTGTCTGTAAAATCTTATCATTCCAACTTCATCTCTTTCATAAATGTTTTCCAGCACATCTACCACTAGATCTTGCATCTCAAAGTGTTCAACCTTTCAAGACAATTATTTATTATTCATATCTGGAATGAGCAGTTGAACTCTGTTTACAATGCTTTCAAAAACTCTAATATTACCTATATTGCCTGATGTGCTCCTTAAAGTTGTTCGACATGAAAAATGTGTACAGTTTTTTCTACAAATCAGGTTTAGAGCATAGAAATTCTGCTTGTTTGGTTTGGTATAGAGTAATTTTTTCTAAAACAAATTTTAGGATTCATGAGAAGTATTTTTGCTGTTTGCTTTTCTCCATCTGCAGAATGCAGTAGAAAATCAAGGTATAGATAGCTTGTTCCTACCATGTTGTTTATAGAGAGTACATGTTGATACAGTAGCCTATGATTTGTGGGTAATACATTTATGTTGGTCACTGGTACTTTGATTGCTGTAGAGCTGTTATTTTACCTGTTTTTCATTCTTTTTTTCTGTGAGATTGTTGATGATTACTCTCAGCATAAATTAGGGCAATAGTCCATGTGTTCTTCTCATGCTTTTCATTAATTTGTTTTTTTTTGCAGACACCTTGGGTTAAAAATTTAAATATCGAAATGAGTCAAAATGACCCATTTTGATCTTTACATTTTTTTTCATTTCCTTCAATGAAATCAATTCTTGATGGCGGAAGAATGTTTTTTTTCATTCTGGGTCATTCAGCAAGAGAAAACCTATCTGGTATTTTATAATAAAAATAATTTTCAAATTCATTGGGTCAGTTTGACCCATCCATCCTCGATGGAGTGATGACTAGTTCTACCCATCTCATGTATATAGATGTTCCTTTTTGTGCTTGAAAACAAATTTAGCATCACTATCTGAAGTTTTAACGCAACTTCCACACATAGTTTTTAGATTGTAGTCATACAAATGTCAATGAGAAGTTCCATTGAGACTTTCATGTTTTAATTTTAAGGTTATGATTTTACTACTTGAAAAACCAAATCTGTACTTTTTTGTATGTGAATGATTTCAGAATAAACTATTTTTCTTTTTTTTCATTGAGCTGTCTGCAATACAGAATGTGTACCATCATATGAAGCTACATGGGACAATTGGCCCACACTGCATACTGAACACTGTATCACCTAAAATATATGGAATATATCAAATCTAAACTATATGCATATATATGACTTAATAAACATTCAAATTTATTATTTCAAGCACTATAAAATGAAATTCCATAATAAATGTATACTTTTTCACTGTTAGTCCTGCTAAGGTCCATTGCAAAATGTAAATAGTTGAAGTCGTGGGAATTTTTACATTGTTTTGGATGGGGCTTGGCTACAGAACCCAACTATCAGAAATTATCTACATCTCCAATATTTTGGCAGCTGTTTCTGCTAGCTAGGGCTGTTTGGGATATCCTTATAAAATATGGTAAATATGAATTTTTACCCCATTTATGAGCTTATTTGTCTGTGGAAAATCTAAAATATTTATTCTTGTTCTAGGTGATTAGTCTTTAGCTGTATTGGCATGACAAAATTCCACATTTTATTTTTTTCTTCATTTTTATGGGTACTATATGGAGGAAACTGGCCCATCTGTTGAATGTTTTATATCAAGAAATTGTCTTATTTGGCCATTTCAGAGTCAAGATTTGGTCACTTCTCAATTGCAGTTACAATTCATATTTTTTCATAGGCTGTAGATGACATATGAACTGCATCCAACACATTTGTACCAAGCAAACTAAATTTCAACAATAAGTGCTGTTCTCAAATATCGGCCATTTGAAAAATCTAAGAGGTCGAAAAACTCGTTCATCCATGTTATTTATCGCCATGATCACTTGCTGAGCCAGGGAAAATTTTGTGTCGATGAATAATTTTAAAGCATGGTTTTCAAAGTTTTTTATAGGTGCACTTTCTTTTTTTAAGTTTTTATTACAAACCATAGTTATTTGCTAGAATTCATTTATATACCATTTCAATCCTTACAAAAAACACAAAATATTTATAAACATTACATATCAATTGTGAATACTTGAAAATAACTAACAAAAAACTGAAAATCTTCCCAAGTAGCATCATATGATGGAACTATTTTTTTATGTAGAAGCTTCATTATTAAAAGTTGGTAGGATCTTTAATCTCTATGGAAGACTAGAGTTTTGATGTTAGATCCAAGGTACATCATCAACACCTCCATACCATCATCATTTGCTGTCACGCTTGTTGCTCCCTTGTCTTCAGTCTTGTAAGCCTTGTTCCCCTCCATCTTTTTATTTGCTGGAATTCACAGTGCTGCTAGATTTCTATCTATTCAATTTTGTAAGCCAGTGGCCTATTTTCAGAGCAGTACACAGGTCACTGGTGTTTATAGGGCTGAATTACCTATACTTGTCCTTTGCATGTAGGTGTATGTTATCAAACTTGGTATCATTCTATTCTTTCATGTGTATTATTTTATTACTCAGTTACTTACTTTCCACATTCAATCATTTATGCATATAGTTTTACCTCTTAAGATATTTCTTGAGTTGTTTATCATCAGCATGGTATAATTTTGTGACCTTATGTATACTTCAGCCATCAACAATTTTAGGAAGGAGACAATGGATAATAGCCAAGTAAAATTTACACTGAAAAGCTTACAATTGTATTTACAATTTTTTGTTGGGAAACTCCAAGAAAATATATTTACTCATCATTGAAAAGTTAGAAATTATAAGAGAAATGTTGTAAAAAGGCATTAATATGTTTAAAAAAAATTAAATGCAACTGAAATAACTAAGATTAAAAACATTGGAAAATTATTAAAATAAGCTTCTGTTGAGTTAGGTGCATACTTTGATTCAGGGTACAATCGGTATGCTGATTGCAAAACTGTCAGTTTTTTCAGCACTTAAAGTTTTTCTTTGTTACTTGCCAGCCTAATAAATGTTATTGCATTGTTTCAACCATAGAGAGCAAAACTTATCAGCTGATTTTGATAGGAATACTCTATTACTGGCAACTTCTTCATTTAATTTCCCACGAGATGCAATGCAAGGGGTATCTGCCGCTCCCTAGGGATTTTTATTACTATCATGTTCTGCTCACATAAACCCTGTATTGTTTTTCAGATTATTATTTTATTGACATAGTGGCATTTCCTTTGTTGTAGGTTATGCCTACCCTTGCCACTCCTTGTCATAAAGCCTGAACAACCCTGATTACTTTTACTATATCTGTTTGCTTGATCATTCCTGGCCTAAGGGCAAGCATCAGGTCATTTATCCAGCCAACCTATTTTGCATGTTTTCAAGTTACACATGGGAATCAAGATATACATTGGGCCCTTCTCAAAATGTGCAGGCAGTGTGTTGAGAGATTATGGATGTGGACAAATTGCGATACGTTAGCATTGGGCTTACCAATGTTTGGGCAAGGTAGAAGGGATCATTGCACTGACTTATTTTTGTTTCAGGAAAATGTAAGGATATTGCAAGAGAAATATTAATAATATACAAGAGGGTTTAAGTTAAGAGTTATGTGGAATCTGAGGTTTTTTATAGTCTGAGTAGGATTCATGAGCATACTAGAAATTAGTGTGACTTGGAGTCTGAACTTTTGATCAGTTTGTGAAATCCAAAACAATTCTAATACTTCATTGATTGAAGGCTCAACAAGATTTAAGAATGCATAACTTCTTTAATACCTTATAGCATGTAGAAAATAAATAAAAAATTTATTGGATGTTTGTGGACCATGAAAGAACACCCTGCAATAGTAGAGTCTGCTTCTTGGTAGCAACACTTCCACCAACTCTAATGAAAGATGAACATCTTTTTTTGGCAATAAGACTCATCAGAACTGATCCAACTTCTGCAGTGAAAGAACTCAAAAAACTATTTTACTTTGATGAACAAACTATTAAATTATATTTTCAATTTTGTTCCTTTTGAACTTGAATAATTTGTAGATTCTTGAATGCTGAAAATGGAAGTAGTTATTTTAGATTCAAATTCCTAGTTAATCATCAACTTTGTGTTGTATTCAAATAGCCATGCATGTTCTTCTATTGTACTAGTGAAAATTGTGGGTACTACAAAAACAACAGTAAACACAAAACCAAAAAGCAGCTATTAAATACTAGTATGTGCNAATGCAAGTAGCAAGTATTAGGAACTATTACAAAGTTGTAAAATTTTGAGTGTCTTCCCACTTTTATCTCATACACCTTCAGAAAATGGAAAAATCATCTGGTATTGAATGGTTTTATAGATAGCCAGGTACATGCTATACACCATCTGTAGAGGTTTTCTAGAATGTCATGTTATTTTGTTTCAATTATCCATGGTATCACTCAATCATTGGTAATGGGATGCAGTTTCGGTAGCTGTAAACATTCATCAAATTAATTTATTGATTCAGAAGCCAGACTCACGTATAGGGTCGCAGTAATGAATTTTTTATCTAAATAGTTTCAGCTAGCTACTTAGCCGGTTTTGACTGTGTGTCAGTTTATTACTCTAGAGCAGTCAAAACCCTACTAATATTAGGAACAGGAGTAAATCAAAATCATATCTTAGACTTTCCAACTTGGCATTCCTGGTAGAATATCTTAATGTGCCATTTGGATATTCTAAGAGGCTCCAATGCCTCATTCAGCTGAAATGCCTCTGCCAGCATTTGCTCAATCATCTTCTCTGGAAGATCTCTGTGATGTTGAACATGGTGACAATATTAATGCACATTCTGAAATTGAAGATGATCCAATTTGTAATGGATCTGATTTAGCATGAGATGAATGACCTGGCATGGGATTTGAGCCTATCAAAAAAGGCTTCGGAATTCCTTGCATCAAGACAGAATGAGAAAACTTAACTGAAAATATAGCAAAGGAGTCAAACTTTTAAACTAGATAATATATATGTATGTGTTGTGCTCTTGAAGTGTCGGTAGCTTTGCATAGTGACATAACATTCCTGGCTTACAGAAGGAATTAGGAATTTAATCTACAATTCACCTGAATGGTAACTGTTGGTTGATAGCCCAAGGCAGTCTTTAAGTATGTACCTATGTCCACCACAATGGCAATGTATTTAGCGCAGTAGCAACAGTCCACACTAAATGGTCCCTTCTTTGCTCTCTTTGGATCTCATTTCATGAGGATGGAGCGCTTAAATGATGGTCATTGTTCAGTTCAGCTGAGATGAACATTTCATTGAGATGATGTAAGAATTTGAGAAGAATGCCTGTAGGGACATGAGAATCTTTCAAAGACATTGTTGAGAACTTTCTTGGAAATCAAAATCCAGTACACCATTAAAGAACTAAATGCTTGTGTGCTGTAATTGTGCAGAAATTGTTGGAGAGCTACAAGGAGCATGACTGTAACATGAGCATTGAACTGAAGCTTCTAAATAGCTAACTTGCTAACTTAATGGAAAGAAACCTGTGAACGGTATTATTTCTGTTTCCAGTTGGTATTTTCTTTAACAGAATGAAATAATTTCAAATATTTGTCATTCTTTTTCCCATGTTTCATTGTAGATGTAAAATTTTAAAGCACTTGAATATATGGATAATTCTGCTTAATGCTGTATTTTCTGGTTTATCAAATCAGGGAAAATTTTATAGTTAAAAATAATGCGATAGTGAAACACGGAGACTATACAATTCAGCTGACACAAATTTTCTAATAATCTACCAGACTGAGACCTAACCCTCAAAATTATTTGTCAGTGATATTGCTAAGCTCACTATATAACTCGCAATATACATTGTTTGTTCAGAGTGCTGCCCGTATCATCAAGGAGGGCCTGGACAAGCGGTACGGAGCTACGTGGCACTGTGTCGTGGGAGAGACGTTCGGCATGGACGTGTCGTATGAAATGAAACATCTGCTTTACATGTTCCTAGGCGGCAACCTAGCCGTCGCCGTGTGGAAGTGCTGCTAGCCTGCACCTGCCGGGAGGCTGGGGACCCGTCTCCCGGAGGCCAAGTTGTGCCATGTGAACTTTGTCTTCAGTTCCCAGCTAGACTTCTGCTGCCAACATTTCTAGACTTGCGGTCGTTCAGTTGTCACGAGCTGTTCGTAGTACATGTTTTGGCCCATTAAATGCATCGCATCCATTTTTCTGGACTCTTGATAGTAATAATGTCAAATACGAACAATGGTAACGGAAGCAACTGGCAATAAATGTTTTATGGATTGTACAGTGCCTCTGCATTTTTGTACCAAAGTAGTTTAAAAATGGAATAAAATTGCAGGAGAACTAGTTAATTTTTTATTATAAATGTTTAACATTTGATTACTGCTTGCTATCCCATGTAAGGAATTGCATTAATTTCAGTAAGGAGAAGTTAATTTTCTTTCAAATTTTATTTCTGATATAAACCCAGGTCCCCATTATTTTCTAATTTTAGTTTACTGAGAAATAGATTTTATACCTTAATAGGTTTACCCATGCGTTGCTTGGCTAACCTGAAAATTTGCTTTGTAAAATATCCGAGTTGGTTAGCATGTTTATCCAAACTGAACAGTATTTTGAATAGGAAAATGACGTCTGTTGTTTGTGTGCCTTGGAAAATGCAGGAACATTCGTTGAGGTGCGTCCGTGAAGCATCTGTGCTGATGAAGACGTTGTAATCAACTCAACGTTAATTGTGCATTGATTAAATAATTCATTAAAATACTGAACATGTATTAGTTTGAGTAATATTTTACCTCGAACAAAGAAGAGCTCGAGTATTACTAGCGCCCTTTATGTTACCTTGAATTTAAATAAGAAGAGTTTGCGTCCCCGCGAGCTGTTCGGGTGTATGTCTGTCCGTCCAAAGTTGCTGTCGAGTGTGTTGCGTAGCTGTGCAACATACTGTCGAGCGTTAAGTGCAGGCACTCTGTTATCCTGAAGCGTCAGCTCTTTCTAATTGTGAATATCTATTTATATTTATTTTATTCCTGTCTGAAGTAAGAAAAGTCACCCAAGTGATTTTCATTGGCGATTTCTTCGAAAAAAGCTGCAGTGTTGCAAGTCTTACCATGATGGGCTTGAAATAATTCTGTCTAAAAAAAATTAGAAACTGAATGTTGAAAATAAGTTTCTTTCTTATTGCTTTTCATCCATCTACCAGAGAAGCATTGAACTGCTGTGCAATGATAATTCCTATGGACAAATTTTCACTCATTTTAGTTATATTTACAATTCTTTAATTGTTGATTATATTCTCTTTAGCTTGCTTGGCTTTCTATAATGTTAATTATAAGCTATTGTTTATCATTGAAGAATCCTTTTCCCAGCCTCAAATGTGTAAAAAATCTGTATAAGATTGAAATGATCACTCCCATAACGTACGAAGAACGCTTTTTGAATTACCTGAAATAAATTCTACTGGTTTCAGAGCACCATTTGTAAAAAGCAGTTTCAATGTGTAAATAGCCACAAAATTTACTTGGCATTTTATTTATTTGGAGATCTTACTTTCCTAATTCATTTTTATTCTTAATGTAAGTTATTCCAGCTGTGCTAAAAGTGCAGTTTGAATTTTTATGCTTTACCTCTATTTGATGTAAGTCACACTCTTAAGGTCAACTCAAATCACTGACTCGACAAACTTGAAGAGCAGCTTAGAAATATATTTTTACATCTTTTAATTGACTTTGTTGTTTGCGTTATAATTATATTTTTTTATTCGAATTTCTCGATCTCATGTCTATATATATCTAATACGGTCTGTTCGCTGTCCTTGCTAGATTTTATGAAAAAAAATTCTTATAATTTATTGTTTACTCTACATTGTCGTGGTTATATTATTTATTAGAATCAGTGTCACCCAGTATCCATCTTGTAGGATATATAATTGAAAACATCCCCTGGTTTTTTACAGTGGTCATTATAAAGAGCAAATTTTAGGGCTCGAAAAATTCCCCAGGGCATCAAAGGCATCAATCCTATGCCATTGGGCTCGATGCGACTTCGTACAGTACTCGCACTTCTCACACTAGGATGCACCACTTCATCATCGTGTCGAGACTGGTGCCGTGTTGGTAACTCGCGTATCAGTTTACTCGAAGCAAATAGTTCTGTACTCAAAAATTGCATAAAAAAAGTGCTTGTTGACGGAGTTTTGTAATGGGAAATGTATCAGTGTGATTTATGTGGGGATAATATACTTGATAGCGTCGATAACAAAGGCGCATGGAAATATGTTGTAAATACTGTGCTCACAGAACTCATTGAAGTCTTTC